>JAVYIG010001720.1:0-305139 GCA_035222895.1 Strongylocentrotus droebachiensis | reverse complement strand
TTCTTACCACCCCCCCCCCCCCGCTCTCTCTTTCTTTCTCACTCTGTCTCTCTCTCTGTCTATCTGCCAATGTTGATCACAGAAAAATGTCACAGAATACATGATTATGAAAAAATGATTGTTTCTCTCTCTTTTTCTCTCTCTTTATGTCCCCCTCTCTCTCTCTCTCTCTTTCTCCATCTATCTCTCGCTCGCTTTCTCTGTCTGTCTCTCTCTGTGTCTATCTGCCAATGTTGTTTCACCATTTGCTTGTATGCCGGCGACATTCCTTCTTTGAGCTTAATTATTATAACATTATCCCTGATGATGTACAAAATTATATATACCGTATATTTATTATAGGGAACTAAATAGAAAACGAGCGGCTGATAATGTCGAAAAGGGAAGAATGTATACTGTACAATAATAATATACAAAGTCAAAGTTTGAATGTAAATCTCTGTTGCATCAATTGAAAAAAAATGTTTATTAATATATATTGACGGTACTACTATACGTAGAACATTGTACTTTAGCGAAACGATATAATCAAACGAAAAAGAGACGGACTAAAGAACAAAATCAGAGCTTGGGGGGGGGGGGATCGGAGTGACAAAGACAAAAATCATAATAATAAACACAGTACAGACTACGTCCAACTTTCTATCTCTCACCCCCCCCCCCCCCTCTCTTTCTCTCTCTCTCTCTCTCTGTCGCCCTATTTCTCTCTCTCCCTCTATCTGTCAATGTCGTTTTCCATGTTCATCTTTCATAATGTTTTCTATTCCTCCATTTGCTTGTACGCCGGCATCATCCCTTCCTTGAGATTAATTATTATAACATATCCCTGATGATGTGCATGCACAGTATACCTTATATTTATTTTAGGAAACGTTATAGAAAACGAGTGGCTGATAATGTCGAAATGAGAAGAATATTACTGTATACATTTCGAGTATATTATAATTGGACAAAATATGTATGATACTTATAATGCTTTTAAAACTGTCGTATGACATTTAACTGAATAATGACTGCCACCAGTTAAAAGCTGAGATGTTATTCTTTACTCTCATTAATTATGTCACATGCCGAAGCAAGTTGTGTGGGTCTTACTGTTTCAAATTGAATTTAGAGCTGAAACCGGCAAGTACGGGGTTTATCCGGGCATTTCGAGTATAATTATAATTGGACAAAATGCATTTTGTAATTTGAAGGTAATTAAAACTGTGTTATGACATTTTAACTGAATAATGACTGCCACCAATTTCATAGAGGGAAGAAAGTGAGCAATGCCATAAGAGAGTATCCACAAGCTATATAGGGATAATAAGGATTGTATAGATTGGCTTTCTTAGCTTTTCTCGAGTATATTTTGTACACGCAAGCAAATTAGAGCATTTAAGATCCCTTTTTAATCCCATATTTGCGTTTCTACTACAAGACCCACACTAGAACGTGTCGTCATGATAAAAGCGCCGAAACAATAATATCGAAACATTGAGAGGCTTTACCGCTTTCAATGAGATCAACCCTCATTATACGACAAAAGCGTCACTGCAGGGGCGTTGCTAAAGGGGTGGGGGGCGGGGAGGGGGCGGGGTGCGATACCCCAACCTGTCAGGATATTGTCGGTAAACTTGCCCTGCTGTCGGGAAAAATGAGAAAAGGGGGAGGGGAAAATGAGAGGGAAAGGGAGGAAAAGAACGAAATAGAGAACGAGCGGCTGATAATGTCGAAATGAGAAGAATATTACTGTACAATACTTATAAAAAGTAAAACTTTTTAATGTAAATCTCTGTTGCATCAAAATAAAATGAAACGTTTATTACATTATACTTAAGCACAAACTAGAAGAAGGTGGACAACATAAAAAGAGAAAGAATGAAACTTTCTCTTTTATTTACAAACATAATTTATAAATAGCATAAAGAATATTACTGTAATATTATCAACAGTAAAACTTTTGAATGTAAATCTCTGTTGCATCAAACTGATATCTAAACAAAAAATGTTTATTATGCTTCATTGACGGTATACGTCGGACATTATTATAAACAAACAAAAAAAGAGAAAAACAAAATCAGAGCTGGGGGGGGGGGGGGAGTCGGTGAGAAAAATATCATAATAATAAATACAGTACAGACTGCGTCCAATTTTCTATCTACCCGCCACCCTCCTCCCCTTCTCTCTCCCTCTCTCTGTCTATGTCCATCTTCATCTTTCATAATAAGGATATATTGACTGCTTTGAGAGGCATAGTGGTTTCTATAGGGTCAAGGGAAACTCACAACCTGCTATGACCCCAAGGCGCTTGCGCCGCGGGGTCATAGCAGGTTGTGAGTTTCCCGAGACCCTATAGAAACAACTATGCCTCGAATATTAAAAGCAGTCAATATATATTTTATATAACGAAAAAAAGGAAAATGTTGACTCACCCATTTAGGTTTCCATCTCTTTGAAGTCATGAATATTAACACCAACAATAACTTGTGTACAGTATGAAATCCAACAAGCTGTGCTCCAGTAGAACAGGGAATACCAAACACGTTTACATGAACAGTAACTTTTGTACAGGATGATATCACCAACAAGCTGTGCTCCAGTAGAACAGTAGAACATGAACAGTAACTTTATAAATTCACAAATTCGCAACATATTTACACAGACTGTGCGTCTAGTCTACTTGTTGTAGATGTTTACAACACAGTTTTGAATGTTAAATGTTGGGGCTTGGACTTGCTGGCTTGAAACATGGGCATGACTACTAGCAGTGATGTTACATACACGTATCTCTGGATTATCTGTGATCTCATTCATCATTAGATTTAAGTCACGGAGTTCCTGGCTTTCACTTCGCTCACTTGCACTTGCAGTCGTGGCACCAGTGGATGTTGCTGATGATTGTTGTGCTGACTTTGGATCAATAGCTGATGCGATAGCACGGCTCATGTTTTCTTTTGTTTCACTGTTAGTTGTAGCATAGTGCTTGAGACTGCTTTCAGAGTGATGTCCAGACACACTCATTATTTCTCTATCTCGGAACCCTGCATTCTGCAGAGTAGTGATGCTGGTTGCCCTTTAGGCAATGGTTGGTAATTGGTATATGTCTTGACACCTGCATATGTCTTGACACCTGCACGAGATGAAATGTTTTTCATCTTGTCTCCGATGGTGTTTTTCCCTTGGCGAGCATTACAATACCATGGACCAGCATCACTTGATTTCAGCTTGGGATTTGGTCTCTGCCAAAACGATCCACACTCGGGGTTCAGCTTACTTTTGTAGCGTAAGAAGGAGGCAACAGGACATCGGGGACCATTTGTTGGAGTCATAATTCCACATTGGCTTTTCTCAAGTTTATCTTCGCGATTGTTCTTAGTGAGTGTATCTTTGAGAGCTATGTAGCATTTTCCCCCATCCTCACAAATTTCAAAGCTGTCGACTGTCATTTCACGCAAATTCTCCCTCCCACGATTGCAAAAATACAACATGACATCTATAAATACCTTATCTTGAAGGCCTTGTGGATCGTCCAAATCAAGCGAATCTTGAATTTTCGCCATGTCTTCTTGTGAGATCGGTAATTTGTGTTTCACAAATCCTTTCCCTTGCTGTTTAAGCGTTGCTGAAAAACACTTGAAAATTCTTGACGAATTTGCAAAGTCTTCATGCTTGATAATGTCCACAGATTTAGTATTGAGAAAGTGACGCTGAAGTCCGAATCTGATCGTTAGCATTGATTTCTTGCTGTAATAATCGCCGTTCTTCTGCCTGCAACCCGCATAGAATTTTTGAAGGATCTTGTCCAGGTCTGCATTCGGAAGTCTGTTTACATCTCCGAGGTCCGTGTTGACATTTTGCAAGAACTCTTCAAATATTTTAATGCCGTATTTTACTGCATACTTCGTATTTTTGCTATCAGCAGAATCGATTAAGTCTTGCAGCTGAATGTCATCCATAAGTTGAAATCTTGGCATAGCTGTGTCCTCCATTTTGCCTCTTTATTGACAAAAAATTGGAAACAAAAAACCCCAGTATTTTGCGATCGAGACTAGTACACAAAATGGCGATCGGTCGTCTGCGCTAGCTGCGTGGATTGGTAGATTCGTCGCCTGAATGCAGCGACCAAAATCGAATTGCACTCAAACACCGTTAACGGTATCGCGCATCGGTCATCGCACAAAAGAAACTTATACGGTAACACGTAAACCAAAATGGGTATCGCAGCAAAATGACGTCACGTTTCACAGCCATGGAAAAAGTGCTATGAAAAATGGATATAAACCGGTAGAGCCGGGCAAAATGACTATGAATTTCAATTAGCGGGCATGGTTAAGAACATGACTGCATTTTCAACCAATCAGAAGACAGGATTAGTAAAGAATCTTAAAATGAGGTATATAATGTTGTCTATTCCGCCATTTGCTTGTATGCCGGGCATCATCCCTTCCTTGAGATCAATTATCATAACATCTTCCTGATGTTACACGTCGGACATTATACTTTAGCGAAAAGATATGATCAAACCAACAGAGACTAACTAAAGAACAAATTCAGAGCCACTGGGGGAGGGGGGGGGGGGTGATCGGAGAGACAAATATAATAAATACAGTATACAGGCTACGTCCAAATTTCTACCCCCCCCCCCCCTCTCACATAATTATACCTTATATTTAGTTTAGGGAACGAAATAGAGAACAAGCGGCTGATAATGTCGAAATGAGAAGAATATTACTGTATACAATACTTATATTATAACAAATAAACTTTTGAATGTAAATCTCTGTTGCATCAAAATAAAATGAAACGTTTATTAAATTATACTTAAGCACAAAAGAGTTATCTTGAAGAAGGTGGACAACAGAAAGAATGAAACTTTCTCTTATATTTACAAACATATAAATAGCATAAATAGCCTGATTCTGACCGCTGCACTAGCGCACTGCCTAGGGGGCGACTGTGTTTAGGAGGCGACTGTGTAGAGGAGGCGACTGTGTATAGGTGTCGACTCGACCACACAATTTGGGGGCGACTACGTTAGGAGGCGACTGCGTATAGGAGGCGACTGTGTATAGGAGGCGACCGGCTTGGGGGCGACCTGACCAGACACCCTCTGTTTCAACTGGTTTCAATTGGAACCAGTTGGCAACTGGTTTCAATTGGAACCAGTTGTTCCAATTTCCCTATTGAAACCAGTTGGCAACTGGTTTCAGTTGCCTAATTCGTTTCAACTGGAAACCAGTTGGCAACTGGTTTCAATTGGTTTTGCTCCAATTGGTTTCAACTGGATTTTGGTCCTGGGTATGGATGCAGTGTTCAAATTCATTTGCATCCACGTCCACTGTCTAAAGTAAAACTGGAAGTCGCTAGTCGGCGACTGAATGAATTCGGGCTTCAAAATAACATCTAGACCTACTAAGTACTATAATTTGTAGGGTTGATTGGTCTGAATTTCGCCCATCAGCCAGGCATTGGTCTACACATACTCACTTAGTGAACATTCTGCTATTTCGAAGATAAAAAGTCATCAGTGGAGTCGAGATGCATCAGCGCTGTAATGTTGACGTTGTGTTGGTTGTATGGGCCAGTCTCTCTACAGCCGTTCTCATATTTTAAAACTAGTAATAATACACTAATTGCACGGAGAAAAAGCCACTGTATTGTTGGAGCGGCTGGTAGGTACCTCTATATAGCCATTAACGTTACGTTGGGGCTTTAAAGTCTAAACGTACGCTGCGCCTACGAACGCCTATTGAGTGAGAGATCGACATAGTAAAAAGGTATTTTCCAACATTACATACATATTCAGTCATTAATTATTATAAAGTTATAATGAGTTCATATGGAGTTACCGATGTTGATGATTGTGGTATGAAATTTTTCGCAGTTTGTGTGAGTTTTTAGTGTCAATTTTTGCGGGCTGTGCCGTGACTTCTGTGAATGTGATTGTCACTTTGTGAGCATTTGCATGTCTTGCAACATGAACAGATGTGTTGCTGTAGTGTGTAGGCTTTCAACATGTTCAATAGAGAATCTACATGAATTGTAGCCATGTGATGTAGGTCAGTAGGATATAATGCTAAGATTTAGTAAGAGCTAACTATGTTGTTGTTGGGTTTTATCACGTTTTCCTTCGTTGGATGATTTTCGCCAGGCAATGTGAGAGGGCATAGCTAGTTTATGGTCCGCTCTTTTAATTTTTGCCCTGTTTAAATGAAGATAGGCTTAATAGGCTTTGGCGTTGTGTTATGAAATTAATAATAGGGAGGCCAATGCCCAAATCTAACTTTTTAATTACGAATTTGTTTAAAATAAAACAAAGATTGAAAGAAAGCATTTACTTTCACTAAGAAAACTCACCCATCTGCCGACTCCAGAAGTTCCATAAAATAGGAGATATCCAGCTTTTAAGCACTCCCTTCCTTCTACGCTTGGCCGTACGCAAGAGCCTTGAAACAATCAATTTCATGGTCCCAAAAATTACGTCGAGAATTAGACAGGCCCGAGGGAATGGGCGTGTCATCATGGTCATTGCCCGGACAACAAGTTCAAAACTTCGCGCGAAAGTACATTCATCATCACCGGCTAGCCTTGAATTAGTCGCACACACCGACACAGTAGGCCTACTACAGGCCGTCCAGGTACGGTAATTGCATGCAAGCCGCAATCGAGCCATGCTAGCCATGCCATAATGAGAGAAAGCTCGAAAACCACTTATTGTAAATTAAGAAAATGATTGAAATAAATAAATAGGCCTACCTTAGTTTTGATATGTATTCCAATTATTTCCTCATGAGTAAAGATCAATCTGACACTGCAAAATCCAACAGTTGCAGCGAACACAATACGATCGATAAATCCAACAGTTGCAGCGAACACAATACCAATACGGAATCACGCATTGATAGACGTGTACTGACGGAGATATTTCTCTCCCTCTCTCTCTCTCTCTCTCACTAACCATGATGATATCATACACTAAAACACACACGTTCAAATCATGGCATTCATTACACTTCTCAATTGGAGTATAGACTGCTCACGTAGACTTTTTTTTTTTACTGAAATGTCTTTTTTTACACTTCTCATACATTACTGCACGACACTGGTGTAGTAGTGCTGAGAAAAAGGTACTATGTGTGAGACTACGTCAAATTTGTTTTGCGCGCGATGAGACCGGACCTCATACATATTCATATTATGATGTCGCAAGACTTCTATTTTGGGCTGGAACAATGACGTCTTTGTTCACAGTTTTGCTCCCCAATTTGAGATGGCTCTAGCTATGGGGCTAAAACCAACGCAAGATTGACAAAAACATCGTACTCTATCTACCTTTGATTGTGCAGTTTGTAAAAATCTGCAATTAAAAAGATATAATCCTTTTTCGTTATATTTTCTAGTTGTTAAAAGTGACATTTGAACACAACTGATATGTTAATCTCTATCAAAAGTTCTTTGATATTAAATTGATTCCATATTTTTAGGCGCTACCTTCAGTCATTGAGAAGGATTTTAGTGAGCTAACCTCATCGCCCTCTAGGACCCTTCTAGTTTCTCTTGTCCATCCGTTTTTTTCGTCTGCTAACTGAATTATTGGATCTAAAAACGTCAAAATTTGCAAGATCGTCAACAAAGGGTGAAAGACTGTTACAGATCCGTGATTATAGGTATGTTGTGGAGTGTGTAATTGTGTATTTGTAATACATTTGATTCCATAGATATTTGTTTTCTTTTTTTTCCCCTTTTTTTTTCTTCTGGTAATTTTCTGACTTGGACGACGAGCGCACAAATCGTAGGCGTAGAAGCCTTACGCCCGGGCATTGGCCTCCCTATTAATAATGTCCAGTAAATTAGTAGATATTTTCTGTATTGTTGGGTAGCTTGTTAAAGAATAAATTTAATCATGCCGATGCCGGGACAACTTGGCCATTGATAATATCTACATCATTTTCACAAGGAAATGCAGCTGTTTCATTGTCGCATTGAAAAAAACAAAGGTCACATTCATTTTATATGTAGCTTAGAATTGAAAAAAAAGTGACACTAAAACTTTTTTTTTTAAATTGAAATTGTTGATTTGTTGTTTAACTGTTCTTTTTTTGTTTCTTTCATCAGATCAAGTGATGTAACAGAGTAACAGACGTAATAGAGTGAGAGGTAGGGCTAGCTAGGAGGACTCCATCCATGTTGGAAGTTTGGAACTGCATGAGTTTGTTAAAGAAGATCTATTCACATCAGTGATCCACCAACACACATACACTCTGATCTGACTGATGCAGAATGCCCAGCTTGAGATACTGCCCTGACCTTATGAACACATAAAGCTTTTCCTGTATTTCAGTGGACCCAAGAAGTAACAAGTGTTCGGACCTGTGTCAAGACACTCCAATAACTTAGCTTCCAGACTCTTTGAAGCCCCTGGAAAACAGAAACTGGACTGAAAACAAAAAAATCTTACATGTACAGTAGCCAATTGATCGAATATTGGACGTGGCTGAAGCAAGCTACACTTTACTGATCAGCAGTTCGATTGCCAATTTGAGTGGACCTTACTGATCAAGAGACTCACACACTTAAGGACACAACATGAGCAAAAGAGTGAACACAACGGCTTCGGCAAGGCTAAAGCAGGACTACATGAGACTCAAGAAAGATCCTGTCCCTTACGTTACAGCTGAGCCTTTGCCATCAAATATCCTGGAATGGTAAAATTGATATTCTCTTCTTTCTTCTCTGTCGTCTCTTCTCTTTTCCGTTTCTTCTCTTTTCCGTTTTCTTTTTTCATCTTCTTATGAGTCTTCTCAAGCTTCTTTCTCTTTGTTCCTCTCTTTGAAAGTCTTTAGATTTGCAGAACTAAATGAAGTTTTACACTTTTGACTCTTTGCCCGATTTCTAATTGAAATGTTATTTTTGTAATCTATGTACATGTACAAACTCTTGAATGGATAATATTTAGGGCAAGTATAGATTATTCATACTTTATTGTCATATTTTTTTCTACAGGGAGAGGAGGGATTGTAGAACATCACTTTTTGTATATGAATCTATTTGTGATTTGTCTTGTTAATTGTTATGGTAAAACTTCTTTCCTAATCGAAAGAGGAACTGAAGTTTTACACTTTTGTCTCTTTGCCCTATTTCTCTTGAATTGATGATGATTAGGGAAATTATAGATGATTAAAAAATGTTGTCATTTTTTTTTAAATAGGGGGAAGGGAGGGGGGGGGGGGTATTGCAGAATCATATTTTTTATATGAATCTATTTGTCTTGTTATGGTAAAACTTCTTTCCTAACCAAAAGAGGAACTGAAATTTTCACACATTTCCACACATCGCAGTTACACTGATTCCAGAAGAATGCCAATTTGATTCTAAAGAAAATCTAATTCTTAGAGTTATACTTAAAGTGCTATTTACCAGTGTGGTACAGCCACTGGTTCGAATTTTTACTGTACATGTTTGAAAAGCAGCTACAGGATAATCTCCATTCTCAACTAATATTATTTATGAAATATTAGTTATAAATTTGGTTTGACGATGCCTTAAAAATTAAAATACGGCTCAGATTGTACCAGAGTGCATCTCAGATCCTTAGAGCCCTTCACCAAGTCCAGAGGGGGCGTTTCACAAAGCCTTTTTTTCAACGACAAGTGACAAAATTCAGTGACAAATCTGCTGATAACCAATCAGAAGCAAGGATTTCAGTAGCTTATAAGAAAATCTGTTATTTATCAGTTGTCACTGTTGACAAGTTTTGTGAAATGCCCTCCTGGAGACAAGTCTCATAGCACCCTGAGCTTCACATACATCTGTTCATAGTTCATACTCCTTCCATTATCTAATTTCACATGATTGAATTTTTGTTTTGTGAATTACTCTTGTTATTACTTCTTATTACTTCTTACTTCCAGGCATTATGTTGTACGAGGCCCCAAGGAAACTCCTTATGAGGGAGGACTATACCATGGAAAGCTAGTGTTTCCCAGGGAATTTCCCTTCAAACCTCCTAGCATTTACATGACCACACCCAACGGAAGGTTCAAGACCAATACAAGGTACTGTAATGTCAGTTAAAGAGAAGGTTGAGTTCTGGGAAGAGGTGAAAAATAATTTGTGAGCGTTATCATTCTTATTATGCAAGTGTGGAAGAACATCAGATAAGACATGTTCCCTGAAAAGCATGGCTCTTCAAATGCCTTCATATTCTAAATATGTCATGTAACATCGTAAAAATCTGGGGTAGGATTTTTAGGCCACGTGTTCGTGTAGTCCCATATACATCTTTCTGTGTACAGTGTTTGTAACTTTACCAAGACTTGGCCAAGATGATTCCAGAACCTTGCAATACACACAAATTCTTATATGCTACATGTAGATGATCAACCTTTTCTGGTCGATTCCACACCGTTTCTTTCACAATGCAATCGCATGACCAGAACTCAACATCGTCTTTAAAGATGATATTAGATTATTGTGAAATATACAATAACTTTTAACATAATGATCTAACATTTATGAAGACACATAGTAGTAGGCTCTCATGGGAAATTTAACACCATTCGGGTGTTTACCCAACAACATGTCAATCATTATGATTAGCCTTCAGTTTTATGACTAATAGGCCTTCTCTGCATTTTCTATTCATCCTCTCATACGGTAAGTCATCATCTTGAATTTGTCTCACCTGAAGACTCTCATACTCTTTTCACACTTGTTTTGCTTAACCCCGTACTTTGCTTAGCCCCGTACTATCCTTAACCCCGGACTAACTTTTTTGGCTTTTCTCACTGCAATTCCTTAGCCCCGTACTAGCCAAAGCGTGAATATTCATTAATTCGCTCCACTGCGTAGTCCCGGACTATCTTTCGTGCAAGTTTATAGTGCTGACTATAGTACGGGGTTAAGCAAATTTTTGCCAGTGTGAAAAGAAAGTGGAATAAGCCTAACCCCGGACTATACAATGTAGGTGGGGCTAAACCCCCCCCCCCCCCCCCCCTCTAACCCCACCTATAGTACGGGGTTAAGCAACATTTTGCCGGTGTGAAAAGAAAGTGGAATAAGCTTAACCCCGGACTATAGGTGGGGCTAAGATACCCTTTAGCCCCACCTATAGTACAGGGTTAAGCAAAATATGGCCAGTGTGAAAACAGTATCAGAGACTGTAGGGGATATTTCTTGACAGAATAACGGTTTTGCTGCGTGCGAGAATTGTACGCCCATTAATGGTATTTCCACCAAGACCTTCTGCACATGAAAACTGACAACAAATTGGCTTTAGTGCTTATGTAAATTAAATTGATTCTTAATAATCAATGAGGCCAGCTGTGAGAAACTAGTATCATAAAAGACCAAATAGCTTTATCACACAACGACTATACCAGTAAATGATAAATGAGTATTAGAAATTGGTATCAGTGCTTATGTATGGTAAACTAAATAGACCTTATACCAGTAATGCTATTATAATACTTCATTCACTTCCACATTCTTCTTTTCTTTTGCCAGGTTATGTCTGTCTATTAGTGATTTTCATCCCGATACTTGGAATCCAGCCTGGTCTGTATCCACCATCCTAACCGGTTTACTCAGCTTCATGGTCGAGAAGAACCCGACATGGGGAAGCATAGAAACAACAGACTTTGTTGTAAGTCAAATTAGATGCCTCATATATTAAACTTTTCTAAGAAGATTGTGGATGATGAAGTAAGAACAAATAATAATAAATAAATTGTGTATACCCAGAGAAGCCTCATCAGCACCAATGCTGTGTTTCCTGAGGGCCCTCCAATTATTGTTACCCCAGCTATTGCCAGGTCACCATTAACACCTGGGTGGAGAGTGGCAAATGTGGATTAATGTCTTGCCAAAAGATGTTGGGCTGGGATTCAAACCCTCAACCCTTGGATTGACAGTCTGAATGATTGGCTATACCAAGACACCACCACACACAATATTTTGTTCAAGATAATCAAATGCAAATTTACTTCATCATTGTGTTTTGTGACTGGAAAGCCATACAAATAAGAATTCGTACAAAAAGTACGTTTGATACCTGTACATAATGTTGATGTATTTATTGACCACTTGACCCTGAAAGCTCAGGCACAGCATCTACATGCATTAAACTGTAAACAATGACATTGTTCAGTGTATATACATGTACATGCAAGTTTAATCTATGTACAGTAGCAAGGTATCCTCTCCCAGCTTGGGGTTGTTTGCAACAATTTTGCACACATCAATGTTCTCTGATGTACTAGTACACTCTTGCAGTGTCATTCCACTCCATGTCTTAATATTCTCCTAATCTTTTTGGTCTAATCGGGTTCAATGTATTTCAAAGAGTGCAATTATTGTCTTTTAGGCTATGTAACTCTAAACTTAATTATGAAAAAAATTAACATGCATGTCTGCCATCCATCTGTATTTTTTTTAATCAATCTTTATAATTTCAATTTAGTTTGTGTACCAATTGAATATATAAGGAAAATTACTGCTAAAAGGCTTGCAACTAACTCTAACAAATTCATTTTTTGCATGACTCTAAACAAGGCTAACATGTATAAACCGAAAGCAGACAATAGTAAACATAACATATTATGTAATGCTATTATCATGCCAATGATTTTTATGTTGGTTAAGTACCTTTACTGAGTTGATTATCTTTGATACAGATAGAGTCTATCAAACAATTAACTGCTTATAGGAGGCCGGTTTACTTTACTTGTGTGGCCTTTAGATGTATACTCTTCAACACTTACATGTAAAAACATATTGATTGCAAGAAGTCATCACTTCCTGTAACCTTTTGAATCACCCTAAACTAAACATAATTTTTTTTCTAGATCTATTAATACAGACTGTACAATTGCTTATGTAAAAAGATTGCATTAATATAATATTTTGTTTCCTTATTTACTGTGTGTAAGCCACAAATATGTTTAAATAATTAAATATTTTGTTTGTCTCCCATATATCTTCAGGGATTTAACAGTAATAGACTCTTTAAGAAAATAGTTTGTAATTTGAAAAAGTAGTAACAGATCTCTCTAAATCAAATAATTTAGTATTCTCTCATTGCAAAAATAAAATGTGACAATGCTTTAAATATGGTGATTTTATTGTAAATATCCACAAAATTCTTCTTTTTTTATTTTTTACATCAGAGACTCTGCACCCCTGTCATAAAAGGAGTTGTGATTGATTCAAATCATTCACAACTTGATATCAATTACGACTCTATACTAAAGAGATATGCGTTTCTATATTGAGTTTGATTAATTGGAGGACTTGCAATAAATATGGATCAATCACACCTTTTTGCAAGACATGGCCCTGGATTACACTTCTGTTGTAATACCCTTCTAATTGGCCTGACAATCCTGGGCCCTGTTTCACAAAACTTGATATCAATAAAAAGTTACAAGCTACAGTATAAGCTACTGAAATCATGGCATCTGATTATTTTCTCTTCCCTATATTCACAATTTCTCATTTTTCTTTGCCATTCACAGAAAAGGCAATTTGCTCATGATAGCGGAGCCTTCAATATTAAAAATTCAACATTTTTAGAGCTCTTCCCAGACACCGCAAAGGTAAGTACTTGTAGATTCCTGTCTCCTAAGTCCCCTGCCCAAATATTGCTTTCTTGCTAGATGCCCTGTTTGTTCCAGACTCCTATCTCTGGTTCTTTGTATTTGATATTTTTTCTGTTACGAGTCAGACAGTTGAAAAGTGCATTTAAACCCCATTTTTTAAGGAGATTACTTAGTACTGATAAATAAACACAAATGACTTAAAACTGCTTTGAGGAATCTCTTTCACTATACAATTGTTTTTAATGCAATTGTTATTAAGAATATGCTAATTGATTTGCTATTATCTTGATTTTGTATCATGTTAATTAATTCTTAAATTCCATTATTCCATTACCCAATTTTTTGGTATACCCTGTAATTATAGCATAGCCTTGTTTTAAACAGGGGGCTAAAGACATTACTGTTATTCAGAAGGTTGGGGTCTACGATGAAGAATCAATCAAATAATAGGGACAGAAACTTGTAAACCTAGCAACTTTTCTATGGGCATGAGCCAAATGAACCTCCAAAATATAGAAAAAATAAGAAGGCAAGTTTTTCTTTAGGTACCCTAAATGATTATCATTTAGCCTGAGGCATTCTAATATGTTTTCAAGCATTCTTAGAGATATATACATGTAATAGAAATGTTGATATTACTGTGAAAACCAAAATATGATATCTATGGTATTTCATAACTATTCTCAACCTTTACTGGAAACTTTAGCTCCTTAAAATTTCATTTTAGTTAGAATTCATACCCAATTATACTATTGCCATTTTCATTTGGAAGTGTTAATATTATCACCTTGAAAGTAGTATGAATCTAAACTTAAAATCTATCCTTCTTTGCAGGAGATAAGGCAGAGAATAAAGAAAGAAGAAGAGGATCTCAAACAGCGGTCCGAATCCAACGCCAACAGGTCCCCGGACCACAGTCAGATGAGGACAAGGACGAATAACTTCAACGCCCCCGCGGAACGACCTGCTGGGATCGTCGGTAGCACCATGGCCAACGTGCTTGTCATCGTGGGCTTTGCAGCGTTTGCGTGGACAGTCAAATATGTACTGCGTAGCATAGCCAATACAGACTGATATGAAACGTGGACTTTTGCAACGGACATTTAATTTGTAAGCGTCGGCAGCAAAGCTGGTGGAATTTTGAGAGGGGTATTTGTAACGAGGGCATAGCTTTATTCACAAACCTGCCCTATGTACAAGTTCCCCGACATCCCACTGAAATGTGTGTATTAAAATTAGAATGCGTTTTACTGGGATATCTGTGAACTTGTATGAGTGCCGGTTTTATGAAGAAAAGGTTCAGGTTATGGTTAACGTCCTGTAGCTAGACATCAGTCTACATTTGCCACACTTGACCCAGGTGAAGTAAAAGGGTATTGGTAGGAAGTAATTCCTTGAATGCTACAGCCAGGAAAAGTAATCTACGAGTCATTAGAAGCCGAGAGACATTGATGAATATGTGTGAAATGTGAAGATAATTACAAGAAGTGAACATAATTACTATGAATCATTATTTTCATGGTAAGTATGCGAGGTATTTGGTGTAATAGATTATACATCATCCTTATAACAGACAGTCATGGTTGTTGTGGTAATTGTAGAGGAGTGGTCTCGTAACTGGGAGGTCATTGGTCTTGTCCTTTGGTAAGGCATCAATCCGTATTACCGAGTTAATACTTTAAAGTTAGTAGGTTAGGGTTAGGTTTAAGGTTTAATAGGCGTAGTGTTATGTCCAGGGTTGAATTTGGTTATGACAAGCAAATTGACTGTGGGCAAGTATTGTGAAGTGAATCCTCTTCCAGAAAGTGCCAAGCAGATGACCTGACAGTCTGGCACTTGCGTTTTTGTCATCTGTTCTTATGATCTTTGGTCTGGCTACATGTGCTTTGGTGATAGTTGGTCAGGGCTTATTTTCTTCAGTAATTTGGGGTTAGGTTTAAGGTTAGGTGTACTGTTTGGTGCCGGGTTGGAGTTAGTGTAAGAAATTGTCAAGTAATGATAGCCGGAGCATGTGTCGTAGAACAGCAGTGCAAAGACTTATATACATGTAGTGAGGCACTGTCCTCAAATCACATTTTAAAAAGCATAATGTTTTTTATTTTTACAGAGAAAATATAATCTCTGAGGGGTGCAGTAAATTAAAGTGTGTGAAGTGGAGCTATTTATCTGTTTAAAAAGGAACTGAGTGACAACATCCATTTGGACTCTTTGACGATATAATTAAGTGACATTCCTCTGCTTGTATCATGAGTCGATCATGTAATATCACCTCCATTTGTAAAACTACATGTATGTCACAAATGTCCATTTACCGACATCTAGCCTTCACCATGTACATGCTCTCTCGCTCATGCGTTCATGTCTTGTAATGAAGATACCAGTTTCTTTAATATAAAAACCGAAATAAGTGACTGAAGCGCTTACAGTATCATTATTATTATTATTACCCAGATCACTGGGATCAATCACTACTCTGCAGTTTGCAGTGCACATTCTCCACTCCCGAGGGAGCATGTATGTAACCTCACATACAGTGCATCACAACGTTAGTGTAGTCTCTCGATCTCTATGACATTGTGTTCACCAATATACCTGTTGTACTCTCGTTGTCTCCTTCAGTTTCTCATGCATGAATGATTCTACAGATGTGTATTGTTTGCATCAGTCTTTTGTGTGGCTACTACCGTACTAGTCTTCGTGTGTTACATATCGAGGGCTCAGTGACACAAAGAAGTAACTCTATATTTTGCCAAAATGAGTATTTGATATCAAAATGCTCAGAAAAATGTGGGCTTTCCAGGAAGCACAAAGACTTAACTCAACCCAACACCCCTTTGAAGTCAATGGCTAGTGAAACATAGACTTAAAGGTACTATGTCCCTTTTGCAGCCAACCTCAAATTCTGTAGAACTTTGCAGGAATTATGAATATGTCATGTATGTCCTATCTGTGAAATTTAAATGTTAGCAGTGTCCTCATATTCAAATTATGCAAGGAAACCCGTTTACTTGCTAGACTTCACTGTCAGACACTATTGAGTGACTGACTGGCTTTTTTTCTTCTTTGGTGATAACATACATGAAAAGAGTTGTAAAGGGTACATGAGCATTTGTCTACATCAATAACCCACTTCTTGTGATGGCCAAGATTAAACTGATTGAATCTTTGCGCAGCATAAAACGTATGACCATTCGGTACAATTGTCTGAAAATCAAGACTATTACTTTTGGGCTCTATAGCCCTAAAGTCGATTTGACAACTAATAGTCATTATTTTCCCACTTGAAGACATTTTTAAGCCCCACCTTTTTTAGGGAAGTTCTAAATAAGTATTATCTTTCAAATGCAGTTGGAATTTAACTTTTTCATTTTTTTGGCCTGCAAATGGGACTACTTTTTTTCTTAAAATGGCGAAAATGGAGTTACGTCTTTGTGTCACTGACCCCTCGATATAGGCTATTTTGGAGACATCTTACATTGATTTTCCTCATTTTTGGTAGGCATCCTCGTCAATGGACTTATTATGGATGACAGATTACAATGTTAACTGGAATCACTGGTATTTTCAAATTTGCTGAGTGAGCGAACTTTCATGTTGAACAATAATTTCCATCCATACAGGTTAACTGTAATAAATGAGATCCTCCAAAATTTCATCAGCTTTGATATTTGTACTGTAAATAGATAAAAAAGATTATATATATGTAGTAATTATAGCTATGTTAAATGATTAATAAGACAATTATTTATACGAGCCATTGCCATGTCTTTATACTAACACTTATAAAGGACGTTATGTTCCCATGTGTCCTGTGTGTATCACCATAGGGATCCTCTCCCCCAAATGTGGGTTTAGGGTATGTGGTATATGCAGTATTTCATTTATTGATTTGCTGCTGCCATGCCGGGCAATTATATGATTGCAGGGCCCTCAGGGAAAACAGTATTAAAGATGTTCATGTGTGGGTATATAGTCGTTCGAGAATTGGCAACTTGGCCAACCGGTATTATGCTCCTGTGCATACATCCGTGTGCTGCCCTCTATATACCCACGCATGAGCAATTTTAATACTGATGAGGCTACCCTGGGTAAGACATATTCTTATAATAATCATTGTTAATGCTGTGGGGCTATTAGATTAACACACAATGACCATTAAGTATGATTAAAACTTGTCTGTATTACGGTATGTTTTGTTAACATTGTCTTGATATTACTGGATCGTGTCGTCTGTTAACAGCAAGAAGGGCTTTAATTGTACTTTAAATAATACAAGTCAATGCCCTCCTGGCTCTGAACGGGCGATGTAACAAGTGATTGATATGAGTAAAACTTGATTTTTAATACAGACCAACCAATCAACCTGCATAAGAAAGGAGATTAGCCTCACGATAGAAATAGACAGTTTCATCTCGTACCTACACTATATTACTGTCTATCCTGTAGTTCACTGTACTGTTACATCCTTGCACCAAATTGGGTTAAAATGGATATTACAGATAAAGTGCCTTTGGAAAAAAATTTGATAAGTAGACTTTGCTAGCAGCTAGACTAGCCTTAATAGTTGCAATTTAGATTTAACAGGTGAACTTGCACTAATAAGTAAATAAATAAATGTCTCTACTCTAATTGTTAATCTTTGAGTGAACTGCATTAATTTCACACATCGGCACTAATATTGTCATATTTTACATTTGATGCCATATAATTAAAGTAGAATCTAATTTAATGCTCATATTTTGTATTCTGCAACTAGATAAATAAGGCAGGTTTACTTTTACATGCTAAAGATTTATTTAGCATCTGTATTTTGTATTAATGGCATATACTTTGAATTCGGCATTGTTTAATCGGTGATAAGTTTTATTCAGACCGTAATTGTGGTCAGAAACCTTTATGATGAAAACCAGAATTTGGTTAATATTGGCCTTTTTAAAGTGGTGTTACCAGAAACACAATGCACCATAATATGAACAGAAATATGATTAATGGAAAATTTGAATAAATAATTTGTGTGTATCATCAATCTGAAATCAATATGTTTTAGAAATAGATGGGGGGGGGGGGGGGGGGGAAGAAAAAATAATGATTATTATTAGTAATATAGTACATGTAATTTCTAGTAAGCTTAAGTTGCAAATTTGTGATGAAAATTGACAGGAATTAGAAAGGTCATATTGAGAAAATCTTGAAACATTCCTGAAGTAGAGGAAGAGGCAGAGGAAATATTGAATCATTATTGAACCTTTAAAAAAAATAGTCAGACAACCTGATTTTTTTTCTTTTCTTCTAGACATCAGAATGTTAAGAGACTACATTTCCGCCACACTTGATAATATACATATCATTCATTGTGGAAATGTAACTAGTCTGTTCCGTAATATGGCAATATTCTGTTACATATTAGGAGAACAGATGAGAAGTAATCATAAATTGTTTTAATTGATAAAATAATGATTGAGTATTTCTACTGCACACTCCCGACTCCCCGATGTAATACCACTCAAGACGCTACTATGTCATATTATAATAATACATACCGGTAAGTGTTATCTTAAAAAAAATATAAAAAATATCAGATATGTAAGATTAATTTGTCTAGTAGTTCTGGCAAAAAGGGAGTATGTTTAAATGAAAACTGTTTTGTGTCCCAGAGACTACACTTTTTTCTTAAATCTTTTCAGATAATATCTAGTATATGATTTATGTTTTATCTAAATTTTTTAAGCTTGATGAAGTGCTACGTCACACTATAGGTTGGTAGCAAAGCCCTGGGGGAGGGACATGTAGCGCCCGATTCCTCCACCCCCATTTTGAATGGCAAAATAAGAGAGAAAATAGTATGGCTTGATAAACAAGATAACTTTCCCTATCACTTTGGAGGTAGGGTGCCCCCCCCCCCCCCCCACCCCCATTCCTGAGTATTTTTTACTACACGTATCTATCAAGGTCATTACCCCTCCCCCATGACTATACCCATGTTATTCCACTTATATTACTGATAAATCACTTTGCTTTATAATCAAGATTTTGTTTTCAGATAATTAAGTATATCAGGATATAAATCATGCTTATATAGTATACAACCACTACAATATATATTTTTGCTTTATTTTCTTCCAATTCTCTTTTAAAAACACCATTTATCAATAGTTTGCATGCTTGCCTTCTAATAATCTTTAATTATTTTTTTCACTTCAAATTTGATGATGTACATGTATTCCCATAAAATATGAACAATTTTATACCTATGTATGTGGAGTATTAATATTTCATCTGTTCAGAGCCCCAGAAGGGCTTTAACATTCTTCGGTTTTCTACAGTTTTGTAGTCTACATGTAATCCCACTGTACTGATTTTCATGTTGGCAGTATATGCATGCGATGTTGCATGTGCACTCTGTATTTGCCGAAAGTACTCAACCGTGAAAAGCGGGCTCTTGTCCGTGTATATCAATCAATTTATAGATTATGTGTACATAAAAGGTAATGATATAAGTGATCCTTTTAGTGTTTGATGTCATTTTTTATTTCTAGCAATCGTATAAGATGTCTTGTATTCTATTTTAAAGAGAAAAGTACTTTTACCTACAATCTTTCACTTTTTATCCAGTCATACTCACATCTCTCTCTCTCTCTCTATCACCTCTTCCTTAAATTCCTCCCCTTCTCTTTTTCTCTCTCCATCTCTTCCCACCTCAATTTCCATTTCTTCCAACTGTCATACGTTCCTCTCCTCTCTATCTCTCTTCCTTTCTCTCTCCCTTTCTCTCTACCTTTCTCTCTCCCTTTCTCTCTACCTCTCTTTATCTCCCCCTTTCTCTCTCTCTCTACCTCTCTTTCCAATTCCCCTCCCCCTCTCTATCTCTTCCTTTGAACTCGTCATGATACCTAATGTCTCTTCATCTTGTACCTATTGATTTACTATATTTTCAATTTAAGACACCCACTCTCAAGTTCTTCTAACATTATAATGTTATACACATATTCTCCTGTAAGAATGAGGAGATTGAAATGCAAAAACTTGTAATGAAATTCAATTCATAGGTAATATAGCTAGTACACACTGTCATGATATGAATTTATTGAAAATGTAGCTTGAACATACAGTAGTGCAACTACTAGGTTCAAAATCCACATCTAAAGATAACAAAGTCAAACCTGTCTAACTAGGGAAACTGAGAAAGTGGCCTCTGTAGATAGGTCGCCTTTCTAGACAGGTTCTACCAAATGCATTTCTCTCTCAGAGGAGACAAAATGCATGACCCCCTATAGACAGGTGGCCTTTATAGAGAGGTGGCCACTAAGACATAGAATACATTAGACATGACTTACCACATCCCAGTATCAAATACGATTTCCCTTGATACACATGTATACTCCACTCTGCAAGAGTCACATTATTTGTTCATGTAACTGCATAGTTTGCTATACATTTCATCATACATGCACACAATCAGAGGTTAAGTGTCATTGTGCCACTCATGGTTGCCAGTTTTTCTTTGGAATCACCGTATATATAAGGTGATAATGATGGATCATTACTTCAATTTAATCTTTTATTTGAAATACCGACCAAGAATGTTGAATTTGAGAGACATTGTAGCCCAAATCTGTGAGCTCAAAGCAGAGACGGACACTGGTGCTATACAAGAAGCCATCATTGTCATCATCATCACCATTTCTCAATATAATATGATATAAAAAGCTGTTGGATTCATATTGACCATCTGCAATAAATCCCAACAGTTTTTCTTGGTCATTCCCATCAGCTACAGTACACACTGAATCGGGTTATAGTTCAAAGTCTTTTGCAATCACATGACCATTAGGTCACGACGAGGCAGATGGGTTGGAGCTCAGTCGGAGTTTCCGGACGCTCTCGGCCAAAAGGTCATCTTGCGTGACGGGGCCTGAAAGGAAGCCTTCTGGGTTCTTTGCGAGCGTTGCTAGAAGTCCTTCCTTGTGCTTCTGGCTGGCTAGCTCAGCTAAACACTGGATGGATGGGAGATAAGAGTATTAGCACAAAATAATTAACAAAATAATTTATAACAGGTATAGATACACAATTACACTTGTATTGCATTATGTAAGCAAACATAACAAATCATAGCCTGGCTGGCAGAAAGGCGTTAGCTCGAATTTCAGGTAAAAAATTATGCGTTAAGCAGAAGGGCGTTAGCACTAAATCGTCTCAAACTTTTATAAAACTGACTTATTTCTGAGAAAAAAATTGTGGCCGTGTTCTATTAGTATTTTAAGTTTTCAACCAATTTTCGGGACGGAAAGCAGTTAAAATATAAAACAAATATTGAAATGCGAATAATTTGAAAAGTTGTTTTGAGTTGCTCACGGGCTCACACCCTTCTGCCAGTCGGCCGACGATATCTTCTCCAGAGAGCAGGAAGGGTATTACTTCATACATTCATCATTAAGTCAATGCCCTTCTGGCATGGTGATTTAAACAGATGATTTAAAGGTACTATGTCCCTTTTGCAGCCAACCTCAAATTCTGTAGAACTTTGCAGGAATTCTGAATATGTCATGTATGTCCTATCTGTGAAATTTAAACATTAGCAGTGTCCTCATATTCAAATTATGCAAGGAAACCCGTTTACTTGCTAGACTTCACTGTCAGACACTATTGAGTGACTGACTGGCTTTTTTTCTTCCTTGGTAATAACATACATGAAAAGAGTTGTAAAGGGTACATGAGCATTTGTCTACATCAACAACCCACTTCTTGTGATGGCCAAGATTAAACTGATTGAATCTTGCGCAGCATAAAACGTATGACCATTCGGTACAATTGTCTGAAAATCAAGACTATTACTTTTGGGCTCTATAGCCCTAAAGTCCATTTGACAACTAGTAGTCGTTATTTTCCCACTTGAAGACATTTTCAAGCCCCACCTTTTTTAGGGAAGTTCTAAATTAGTATTATCTTTCAAATGCAGTTGGAATTTAACTTTTTCATTTTTTGGCCTGCAAATGGGACATAGTACCTTTAAGGGACTTGTTGTTGGTATGATCCTTTTTATTTTTCTTACTTTTCAGATTATGAATCAGTAGCAAAAGAAGTACGAGAAGAAAATGAAAGCGCATGCAAAAATAATTAGAAAAACAAATATTATTTGCAAAGCAGCGAAAGACATCAAGATTAACTGGTTCAAGTTACCAATCACCAAATCTAGAAATAGAGTAAGAGACAGTAACAGAATAAATTTTATCCCATACAATGACCACATATATACAGTCAAACCTGTCTACAGTGACCGCCCAAGGGAGACACAAAAAATGGCCATTGAAGACGGGTGGTCTTTGTAGACAGGTTCCTTCAGTACATATTTTAATGAGAAACCATTTTCAAGGGAAAACAAAAAATGTGGTCCTTGTAGACAGGTGGTCTCTAAAGCAGGTTTGACTTTATTTTTTTTAATACAGGCAAGCCACTCAGTTGTATCTTTAGAATTCAGATTTTACCTTAAATGTCTTTGGTTCATAGATGGCTATATGAGAAAGGACCTTCCTGTCAAGCCGAATGTTATGCTGTACAAAAAAAAGAAAGAAGAAAGATCACATTCAAATCATTTCAGCAGAAATACATAAATGAAACTTTGCTCTGGAACACAAATACGCAATGCATGATTTAAATATAGTGCTTTTTTTAGAATGTATCTTGAGTACACTCTACATTTGTAACTTTCAAAACACATTTTTAGGAAATATATCCTGGATTTTTATTTTTTTATATTTTTGATTCGGTCAATTCTATGTAATTTTTAAAGGATATAGAAATGAAAGATAAACATTCATAATCATGAATCATTAAAATTGAATTAAAGGAAGGTCTATTTCTTGATCATAGCTAAGTAAAAGAAATCCATTATGGCAAGACCAAGCTAAGATTTCTAGAAAGCTAAATTTTGTGTGACTACAAAAATTGAAATATTGCAAATACGTAATCGTGTCAATTCTTTCACAGGTTTACATTGCTTGAATTCAAATAACAAGCCGTTTAATTTCTACAAAATTCACAGATTCACTGATTCACTGTAATCTTACCTTTAAAAGATTTCCAATAAATGGTCCATACGTTAAACCATGCTCCTGGACAGCTGCACTGATTCTCAAGTTCCAGAGCTAGAGGAAAAAATGACAAAAAAAAAGGAGAGGAGATGGATGATGGATCTTAGACAAATGCAAAATATATGTCTAGATTTTCTCTATTGGGGGGGGGGGGGGGGGGAATGCTTTTTAAAGCTTGTGTGTAGGGATGCTTTCTAAAACTAAAGTAACCACTTTTGCCTATTGATTTAACAAAATGTATGCATCAACTAGCACTAACCATCATAAATATTTATCCTTTATGACTAATATTGTCTAACATAAGTCTTGAAAGATTTATGAAATATTGCATGTAAAGTTGTGAACTTCTTCAAATTAATGTTTTAAAGGGAGTGTGGCCTGACGAAGGGCCAATCGGACGACGCAACGGTGCAACATACAAAAAACCAAACATGAATAGAACTTCGGTCCGTTTCGTGAATGCTAATTATGTAGAGATTAAGTCGCTGATAACCGTTATTCAAGTCCATTCGTTCACGTGCAGATGTCCAAAAGAAGACATAGATGGCGCTAACCAGTATTTACCAAGCTACACTCCCTTTAAATTAACTTTACGGACACACCTCTGGGTCAAGTAACATTCTTACCCTCCTCATCTGTCCCTTTTTCTTCTTGCGGCCGGCGGTTGAATTCTGCCATGCCCTCCTCACAGCTCTGACAGCCACTGAAAAACAGTTCCTCCTACGGCCAAAGTATTGCTAGAAAAGAATCAAAATGCAGAGCACACATCAATATTTAGATCATCTTTTCGTCACTGAACAAAACTATTTAAAATACACCAACTTACAATAATACAAGTCCAAACTAAACTGAGTAAAGTACCAAACTCACACATACATGTAGCTGCATTACTATCCTCGCTGTGTATTAAAAACTGTTCTATTGATTCTCAACATTTCAAACACCACTGGCACTGTACAAAACTCAACTGTGGCTTACACCCAGGAAAAAAGATTGATTGATCGATTTGTATTGAAAAACAAGTCACAAGTGACAAGTGTACGGTCAGCTTCATCAGTATACAATAAAATAACGAAAAGGGAATTCTTGTTATCATTTGTTTTATTGCCAGTGCAACCTTGCTTCCTCGTAGCTAAAATAAAAAGAGAGTTATGTTGTGTGATCAGTGAACTCGCTTTCAAATCTCCATTCATAATACCTCACACACTCGATCATTTCTCTCAAACTGAGTTCACTAAAAATCAGTAGAGGGTCTACCATGTCTACTAAACTTAAAACTGGCAAACACAAACAAATGCAAACTTGAAATAGATCTAGGTATGTTACAATGTGTGTGCTTTCGCCAAGAAGGTTTCTGCCATGGGGCTGTTATGCACTATTGGAGACCAATTTGGATAGCCTACGTAAATGTGATCTTTTGATGGGCTGATTAGATTTTTGTTTCATGATTTCTATTGGATGAGAAGAATGACATTGTTATCTTTCATTTCATACTAAACTTTTTATGATTTATGTTTTCGGCGGTTTGTTTTGCTGCACTGTTTCACAAGAGCCGTGTTTAGTGCCAATCTGTACCCTGATCCTACCTACAGGATTTGAAAAAAAGTATCTAGACCGATTGGTTAACATGTGAATTTGCTTTTGGTGAAATTTCAGCAAAATCTAACGATTAGATATATGTTTTTTTGGATGAGGAATGTGAAAATATCATGCAAAAATGACGGCCCGATTAGTGTTTTTTGTGTATTTACCTACATTTTGGGGTAATTTTATGTCATGAAATAGAATCTTTCGGTCACATTTGAGATCACAACTTTTGGTTTAAAAACAAAGGAAAACAAAGCAATTAAATACATGATTTCCGGGCGTTTAAAATTGGCATAACTTTCTTATTACTGGGGCTATTATGATGAATAAGGCATCAAATAAAAGGTCTTATCAAGCTCTGTCGAATGGCATAAAGCAGGAGCTTGAATTCTGAGATTTAATTTGTTTGTAACATCCCTACTTAAGTACTTGAAACTGAAAAAGGAGCGATTACCAACATTATTAATATCTGAGTCTAGATATTTACGGTATTCCCAGCACTAGCAATACATTTTGCCCCTTTAAATTGTTGCTATCTGCTAAGTTACGACAATAACATGTTTGGTCAAGCATAACAATTAACATGGATTTTTAAATTCTGTCTCTCGGCTAAACATGCTCACACACGAAAAGAAACATGTGGGACTGGTCACAAATGTCATGTTCACAAATGATCAATTTTCGTGCTCTTACCGTTGACTGGTCAAGGTAGAATCTCTTCCTCCAATATCTGTCCGGTCCCCTTGACCTGATCATCCTCACAAGAGATAAGTGAACCATTTTTATATCAATTTATATCTCATTCATACATATATTTTCAGTCTCGATCTCGGCTCAGCAACATGTAAATATCCGGCCAATATCCGATCCGGTGTTGTTTCATTCCGGATATATCGACGTGAATGTTTACATATAAATAAAACAGAAAGCTACCATACACGGCCGAGTTTATGGTCTCCCGTTTTACACTCATTGTCCACATCTACATGTACTATCTCTACTTCTCTTTCACATGGATAAACAGTTATTCGGATAACAACAATATATGAATGTCTAGCCATTTTCATTACCCCTCCATATATGTCTCGATCTAGTGTCTGCCCCTTTTATCACTTTCTTTCTGAAAGTACTATTTCTCCCTCCTTTAGACCCCTCTCTATCTCTCTCCATCTATACCTATCACTTTCTCTCTCTCTCTCCATCTATACCAATCACTTTCTTTCTCTCTCTCTCTCTCTCCATACCCTAAACCCATCACTTTCTTTCTCTCTCTCTCTCTCCGTCTATACCCTATACCCATCACTTTCTTTCTTTCTCTTTTTCTCTCATCCTATTCTGTAGTCATTGTTAAATGGCATCCTCTTGAGTTCATGAATCACAAAGAATGGGCGAACAATATTCTAACATTTACAATGACCCACAAATTTCAAAGATTATCATTTTGGAGACATGACTAGATACTTTCTTTAAAAAACAATTTCTTTGAAAGTCACCACTAACATAAAACTCCATGTCCAAACTAGCTATGAGATCATAATATCATAATATCAAGACACAAACCTCTTGATTTATAATCAGGATCACATACTAGTATTTTTTTGTATCAAAGTATACCCGGTATACGTAATTATTATCAGATAATTGAAAAGTGGATTTATAATTGTTCAAGTACATCTATGTACATGTCACAAATTTATATTCCCAAGACATCAAATTCTATATGATTCTATGGAAGCATTAGATATATTTCCGGGGAGGGAATAAAGAAAAGGAGAAAAATTGGTACATGCAACTGGTACATTTTGATAAGATTTATTATTAAATGTATATATCTTCAATTATTTCAGCTCAGATCCAACTTTTGGCTATTTAGAGATACATAAAATATACAAAACTGCACTTACATGTGTAAAAAATACATGGTGAAATATAGTAAATAATAAAATAATTTAATAATAAACACATTTTTACTTTACTATCAAACGAGTGATTGTAAGACAAGGTTTGCTTGTCAATCATTGGTAAAAATTCAGCTGCTTCATACTATCAAATTCGACTGCATGTTCGTATATGGCATTTTAACAGTTTCTTCTACTAATAATAAAAGTGGGTCTTGTATAGCGCCCAAGTCTGTCAGACTCGACACTCCTGGCACTCCAAAATTATTACCCCGGCTTAAAGGTATTACAAAGTTTTGGTAAATTTTGAAAATTGGCTGGATAATGATTTTTTACAATATTTATATATCTGGATGCCTCTATGGATGTATTATAAGCACTAAAAAAATTAGCCCCTAAAACACTTTTTCTTTCGAGAAAAATTGAATATACAAATTTACCGGTGCTCCCGGTAAATTTTGATACATTTCAAATAGCGCCTACGTCCATACGATGGTAGCTGCGACCATGAAAATCTCAGAATATGTAGTTGTGATATATATATTCCAAACGGTAATAGCAAATCGGTCGATTTTATTCAAAGAACATTGTTTTATAGCTAAATTAATATATTGACCTTGAGAGGGCGCTATACAAGATAACGAGTTAATTATTTACAATTTCATCACTTGAGACTCGATTTTAACCGCGACAACGATCACTGAATATTGTAGGATCGCATATGCTTCCAATATGTTCATTTGAACCAAATTCATGACCCCGTACCAAAACTTTGTATTACCTTTAAAGCATGGCTGCCATTATAGAGAATTCGCATTTTAAGAAAATAATTCTTGCCAGGTACTATTTTACTTAGTCTTGCCAAAGGACATTATACCACCTAAGGAGAAGGTGTGGTTCAGATGGAAAATCTAATCGAATAGAAAACGCTGCTAGGATTGTGACCAAGCAGTATATGAAGTACAATGCAAGGGTGACACAATGCACAAGTAAGATATACCATCATACCAGGGGGTGTTTCACAAAGATCCGAAGTAGAACGTAACTCAGTTGGACTTAAACATTAAGGAGAGCCATTTTAGCCTTAAAATGAAATATATTAAAAAGCAGAAATTCCAGTTTTTTTGACTTTTCATAAATTCCACATAAGAACATGAAATCTCCTTGATAGTTGAAAATATGAATGAATTGAATCAACATCTTATGCCTTTTAAAATAATTTTTACAAAATATTTTCAAAGATGCTAACGGCTTTTCATAGTTGTTATGTCCAACTTTAATAGAGATAGGTTCAACTTAGGATCTTTGTCAAACACTCCATTCATTAACATTGATACTACCTCCTCTGGCAATCTGTTCCAGTTACCAATTACACAATTTGAAAAGAAGAATTTTCTCCCATCAGGGGGTGTTTCACAAAGATCTTAAGCTGAACTTATCTCTAAGTTGGACTTAAAAATTATGGAGAGCCATTTGTAGCCTTAAAATGAAATATATTCAAAAGCAGAAATTCCAAGTATTTTAGACTTTTTGCAAATTCTACATCAAGAACATGAAAACTCCTTGATATAATAGAAAATATGAATGATTTGAATACACATTTTATGCCTTTTATAATAAGTTTTACAAAATATTTTCAAAGATGTTGACAGATTTTCATAATTGTTAAGTCCAACTTAGAGAAAGGTTCAACTTAGGATATTTGTCAAACACTCCTCTCATTAACAAGTCCTGAACAAAACAGCAATCTTTTAGTATCTATTGAGCTGCTTTATAAAAGAATTTATAGAAGGTGCTGGATACCTCCTCCTCTGGCAAACTGTTCCAGGTACCAATTACATAATTTGACAAGAAGAATTTTCTCACATCAGGCCTTGTATACTAAATTCCAGTCAACGACCTCTTGTTCCCCTTCCTTACTACGTTCAAACATATCAATTAAAAAGATACTCTGAAAAATTGATCAAACTGGTTAGGAGGAAAAAGGAACATTCTGAATTTCCATTAATATAATTTTTCATTAGCTTTGAAGTGCTAATGGGAAAAATGTAGACAACCAAAACAAACAAATAATTTCAATGGCATGATATAAATTGCATTTAACATAGAAGCGATCTAGAGAGTTGAATATATAATTTGATAATCTTTGATCCGACTCTGCTTATCAAATGTACACCAACAAATATGAGTCTATTTCTGTTGCTGAACATCGAGTTGTTCATGATTAGGAGTGATTCAATAAATAAAAAATCACTGAATTCTCTATTTTGGCAATTCACAGTGAAATACATAATCTCTCTTTATCATACAAATTGGCAATTCCGTGTCAATTTTTCATAATTTTCATTCACAGTTTCATCTAATATACTAATTTCTTAAATGTAAAGACCAGTTTTGGCAAACGCCCCCCTCTAAAAAATGAAATGGAAGCTCTTATTACCAATCATGTGAAAGAATATGTTTTGACTCTTACATGATGATAAAAATGTTGCCGGGAAACCGCCTACTAATTGATATATTTGGTAAATTAGTTTATCTATTGGGACCAAATAGATAATACGCACGTGTCGCGCACGTGTGCGTAGTCTCATATACATCTTTCTGTGTACAGTGCTTGTAACTTTACCAAGACTGGGCCAAATTTCTTTTCATTTTGATGATTCAAGAACCTTGCAGTACTAGGGCAGCAGTACACACCAATACTTTATGCTAGATGATCAACCTTTTCTGATCAATTCCACAACGTTTCTTTCACAATGCAATCGCATGACCAGAACTAGTCTTTATTTTTAAAATAAGAAAGGGTCGAAAATAAAAAAATATCGTTACCAATTTGAGGAAGAAAAGCACAATCATGAGACCTTAACTCAGAACTGCTGTTGGGTAAGAGCACGTATCTCCAACCTTTATATACATGTAGTCACACAAACACAAATAAACCATATTATCTACAATAGCTAAATCTTCATCCTTTCTTACACAACGGCCCTATACGAGTCCCAATGTTTACAGGGGTACATGATGGACATGGCCCTTGATATCAACTCTAGACACACCCCCCCCCCAAAAAAAAGGGGGGAGGGGGGGGGGGGGTACACACAAGAGACTTGCATACAGACCCTCAAAATATTGAACTCCAGGGGCCCAATTCTTGAAACCATCATACAAGTCTAAGTTCTTGGACATCCAATTTACATACAACGTATAATCAAATTGACCCACATTTTAATGGGGTGTCCTGGAGCTGCCTGGGAAAGACTGCACCAGGGTGGTCCATGAGGGGGTATCAACATTAGCAGTGACAGGTTTGAATTTTTAGATTACAGGTTTTAGAATAAGAGACCATTTTAACTTCTTTTCCAACCAAAATGATTTCTGTAAATGACAAATTACAAAAATCAGTGAAAAATCTGCTGATCAACCAATCAGAAGCAAAGATTTCAGTAGCTTATAACAAAAATTGACATTTGTCACTGCTGACAAGTTTTGTGAAACACCCCCCTGTTCATAGTCCTTCCATGTTTCAATTTTACATGTTTGAATTTTTTGTGGGCCATCCTACTGCAGATACATTTGAATTTTGTGAGTAAATGACTACCCTGGTAATAAACTGTATATAATATGGGTAAATCCAGAGGATAAAAATGACGGTTGGTTGTTGTTTGGGCAGATGCCCTTCTTAAAAATGAAAATTAATGGCAAGACGTGCCAAAGGTATTGCCAAGACTTCTTACAAATAAATCATCCTCTGTATCTTTAAAGATATTATGTCCCTTTTGCAGCCAACATTAAATTCTGTAGAACTTTGCAGGAATTATGATTATGTCATGTATCTCCCATCTCTGAAATTTAAACGTTAGCAGTGTCTTAATATTCAAATTATGCAAGGAAACCCGTTTACTTGCTAGACTTCACTGTCAGACACTACTGAGTGACTGACTGGCTTTTTTTCTTCTTTGGTAATAACATACAAAAAACGAGCTGTAAAGGGGTACATGAGCATTTGTCTACATCAATAACCCACTTCTTGTAATGGCCAAAATTAAACTGATTGAATCTTTTCGCAGCACAAAACGTACGACTACGACCATTTGGTAAAATGGTCTGAAAATCAGACTATTACTTACTGACTTGGTAGCACTTAAGTCAATTCGCCAACTAATAGTCGTTATTTTCACACTTAAAGACATTTTTAAACACCCTTTTTTGTGAGGGAAGTTCTAAATTAGTATTATCTTTCAAATGCCGTTGGAATTTAACCTTTTCATTTGTTTGGCCTGCAAATGGGACATTGTACCTTTAAAGTTCATGGATTTACTGAACTATGCATCCATAGCATCTTTCCTTGCATGTGATCTTCTGTGTGAATCCAGCGAGCTTCTCCACTTGAATTTCTTGTTGCATCTCTCACACTCATATGACATCTCGCCCGTGTGGAGTGGCATGTGACGCCGATAGTGGTTCGAACTGCCGAATGCTTTGCCACAGATCTCGCATACGTAGTTCTTGTTTGTCTGCTTCTGTATTGTACCTCTTTCCAAGGTAGTACCAGCACTAGTACCAGCACTAGTACCAGACTTCTCTGTAGAGCGGATCCCTCTACTCTCGGGCTCATGTATCTGGTGAGGTGGATCATTGGCTGTGGGATGTTGGGTTGTGTGCATCACAGGTCTATCTATTTTCTCAGGGTCAGTCCCATCCATATGCTTTCGTGTCTGGACTCCCTGGAGGTAGGCTTCGTCTCCGTGTATGTACATGTGAATCTGCAGCTCCAAGTCAGAGACATAGTCCATCCCACATTGAGGACAAACAAACGGTTTCAGAGAAGTGCTTGCCGACTTCTCATCTCGGGGACTACATCCAGGGATCGCTTCAGAGTGCTCTTGAGTCAGCTCGTTAGCGATGAGAGACACGTAGTCGGAGCTGGAAGTAGTAGGTCCTTTCTTTTTGTTGTGAGACTTAATATGTGAATCTAATGAGCTTCCCCACTTAAATGCCTTTTCGCACTGGGCACACTGAAATGGCTTCTCTTCTGTATGCAGAAGCTGGTGCCGATGATAATTGTTTTTTATAGTGAACACTTTGCTACAGACTTCACATTCAAAGGTTTTTTTGTTTTTATTTTGCTTATGCAATTTATCTGTCTCTAAAGGGTTACCAATCCTTCCTGTGTGAGGCTCCTCATTCCCCTTGGACTTCTCAGACTTTATCTGTTGTGGTGCTTCTTGCACTCTACCAGAAAGTTGTGACACATCTGGATCAGTTCTTGGCACAGATATTGGATGGTACTTTGTGTCTTCATGGGTGGCCGTATGACTTTGTAGTTGCATTTCTGTGGCAAAATCCATTCCACACACCAAGCAAATAAACATTTCATCTGTCCTCTCATTTCCTTCAAGGTTTCCATCTGGTTGCTCTGGTTCACCAGACTGCTCAGAATCAATGAAGGGAAGAGAGTCATCGTTTGAAGTTTCTCCTTTATTTTTGTCGTGAGACTTCTTGTGCGAATCCAGCGAGCTTCTCCACTTAAATTTCATGGGACATAGATTACATTGATATGCCATCTCACCTGTATGGATAGGCAAGTGTCGCAGGTACCGGCTTTGATGGTTAAACACCTTGTTGCAATACTCACAAACAAACTGCCTTCTGTTCCGCTTTATCGAAAGCACACTTGTCTCTGACGTAGTGCCTTCAAACTTCCTTGTGTGGCACTTCTCGTTATGCTTTGGTTCATCATTGCTCTTTTGAGTTACATCCTTAGCCCTGTAAGAAACTTGAGCTGAACCTGTCTCGGTCCTTGGTGCTGATCGTGAGAAGTACTTATAGACTTCATGTACAGAAGCGTGACATCGCAGCTCGTGTTCAGAGATGAAACTCTTTCCGCACTCTTTCTGCAGGCAAATGAATGCTTTGTCGGAACCTCTTTCCTCTTTCACTTCAGGAATCCAACCTGATTGCTCTAGTGTTGCCTCATCAGATTGCTCAGAATCAATCACAGAGATAACATCATCATTTGTAGCATATACATGCACATCCCTTTTTTCATGTGTTTTCTTATGTGAAGCCAGTGAGCTCGCCCACATGAATCTCCTGTTGCACTTATTGCATTCAAAAGGCTTCTCTCCTGTATGTAAACGATTGTGCCGCAGATATTTATTTTTACAGTGGAAAACCTTGTAACAAAACTCGCATGCAAAGACCTTGTTCCTCTCCTTTACTGCACTTGAATGTGAGGTAACAGCAGTGTTTGTGCTCGGAGTGGAAACCCTTGGCTGCCTGGTCTTCCTAGATATCCCCCACTTTCTTGATCCCTGAAGCTGCTTCTGTTGCACTATGCCAACAGCAGGGTGAGATGTTTGGTCAGGTCCTGCATCATTCATTAGCGAGATGGACTGACTATTCTCTGCAGGCATCGTGCTGGACACCACTTTACTTCTCTTCGCGGGATCAACCCTATTACTCTGCCACTGCATTTGAATTTCAGACGTTGCAGGATCAGACTTACGGCCATCATGGACACACGTGTGACTTTGCAGGAGGATCTCCGTGGCAAAATTCCCTCCACACAGGCTACAGATGAATCCATCGTTGGCATTTTGAGTCACTTCGCCATGTCCATTGATCTCAGGAACACATTCTCCACTATGTCCCTGTTGGTGATCATCCAGATGCTCTGCAGAATGAACGAGAGAAATATCGCTGGTGGAGGGTTTATCTTTTCCACGATACTTCAGACACGCATGTGTCACCAGTGAGCTCCTCCACCTGAATTTCCTGCTACAAACCCCACATTTGAATGGCATCTCTCCTGTATGTATCCGCCTGTGTCGCTGACAATGAGATTTAAATTTAAACACTTTGTTGCAGATATCACACGGAAAGGACTTCCTTCTTTTGCCTTTCCTCTTTGCAAGAGGAACACTTTGGTCTCCTCCTTCACCAAACATGGGCAAAGAGTTTTCCCTGAGTTGTTTTGGATGAAGCTGTTCGTTTTGTAAAGCTGTCCGGGACAGCAAGTCCTCACACAGAGGATTTATTTTAGTGAAATCATCTTTGCCCGCTTGAGATGCCCAAAAGATACCTTCACTGTCTTCACTATTACATGTCTGAAGCAAATCAAAAAAGTTTCCTTCATCACTGTCCAAGTGTTGGTTAACCTTTTTGTCAATCAGAGCACTTGCATCGCTCTCTTCAAGTTCATGAGTAGTAAACATACCAGTCTGCTTCACTTCTTCCTTCCTGCTTGCCTCTTGGGGTTGATCACGATTGTCCATCTTTGGTACACCATGAATTTTGAAATGCTTGATCAGCAAGTCCTTCTGTCTGTATCCCGTTCCACACTGTGAGCACATGTAGGGCCTCGCCGAGCTGTGTACCTCCATGTGATGTTGCAAGAGGAATGGACCGGCAAACCTGCTATTGCAAATGGCACACTCATACAAGTTCCTCTGGAAATGTCCATCCAGGTGCTGCCGAAACTGTCCCTCCCGATTAAAAGTCTGTCCACAAATATTACAAAAAAATGTCTCTAACCTTGACGACATTGTACTTCCAGTAATGTCCACCCCATCATTACTTGGTATCGCTCTCAAAGGATCCTGAGAGCCTGACTTCCCTTTCTCATGCTCCTGAAGGTGACATTCCAAAGACAGCTTTGATTCAAACCTCTTTGAGCATTTTGGGCACATATATATGTATTTATTGGTATGATTGTGCATTTCTAAGTGTCTTTGAAGATCGTAGACCATGTCAAAGTCGCAATTGCATTGTTTGCATTGAAACTTCTCCACTCCACGAAAATGTCCCTGCTCGTGCTCCTGGAGCTCTGTGTCTGTAGCATGCGTCTTTGCACAGAAGTTGCCTTTGTCAGATCCTGTGCAGGGATGTCTTGCAAGTACATCCTTGCTTTCAAAGTGCTCACCACAACCTCTGCAGGTCACAACTGTTTCCTCTTGGTGCGTTCTCTCATGCTTTTCGAGTTGATTACTATTTTTGCAGGCCTTGTGACAATATCTACATCTGAACAATGTATTTGTCTCCATCCTGGTGAGATAAAGGTTTTTTGTAGGGCAAACATGTAGGAATGTTACTCATGAAGACGATAGCAAAGTCTCCTCCTATGTCATATTGGATCCGCAAAGGTTAGAGAAGTTAATGAAATGTTCATCTAATGTATAATTCGAAGTTTGTTCAATTTACTGAATTCTTTATGTAAATACCTTGTAACCATGTGAACAAAGAATTTCCATTTATGTGGACAATAAAACAAATCAAATCATATAATAAGTGATTGATATTACCAATATAACAGTGACTTGTGAACAAAATACTTAATGAAATAACCTCTGAAGGATCATACAAACATTAAGCTCACTTTGATTTCAGATGACACATGATCAAAAGTCAAGAGGAAAACAAATTTCAGAACTAAAAAATAAAAACTACCACAATGAAATAACTCATGTTATAACCATGCTTGTTGTTGAGCCTTATCAGCTAAAATTACTTGTAAATAGTTCCCTTCACCAGACTCATGATCACCAATTCTTTTATTTGAGTGACTTACGAACCAAAACCCATGAAGCACTGACTAAACCATGAAGTTGATTCACATCATTGATGGACACCTTTGAATTTATAGTTTGAAAAGTAGGTTCCACAATAAAGGCCAACAACAGCACTGCCGTCCATACTGTCAAGAGGAGACCGATACTGCACTATGGCATTTGTTGTTCTTCTATGCTGACCTTCCATGAGACCAAGAGAGCAGCCCCTATGATGTAGTAGTCCCAGATACTGAAGTCTATATAGGTTCATTGAAGTATTAGTCCCTGATATTGCAGTTCAGGTAGGCTTCATTGAGGTAATACATGTAGCCCCAGATATTGAAGTTTACGTAGGGTTCAATGAAGTGATAGTCCCAGATATTGAAGGTCAGATCGGGTTCAATGAAGTCATAGTCCCAGATATTCACCCTACATCAGGTCTCGTCAGGTGTAGTGACACAGCCATCCTCCTAAACACAGAAATGACAAAAGAAAGAGAAAAATTCATTACCATTAATCAGGAGAGTCAACAAATTCATAGGTTGGAGTTTGGTAGAGATACAAAATGTAATAAAGTGATACAGCTGACTGCTGAAGGGAGACAACATATAAAGTCTTAATGACCAAGTGGTCTGTCTGTACAGGTTGCTTTAGCTACTAAAGCAACCTGTAGTTTAGTACAGGGTTCAATGATAAATCTGGTTTTTCTATACAAGTGGTTACCAATACCTTGTTTCACTCTAAGGCCATGTAAAATTGATTACATGTTGATCGCCCGGATTTTTTGAAAAAGAGGAGGAGGGTGTACCATGTTATTTGATATTTGATATTTTTCAAAATGGCCGCTCGGTACATTTTCCCTGACAGCCGAGGCTATTTTTTTTCAAGATGGCCGCCGACAATTTAAAAAAAAAAAAAATCAGAAATAGAGCCATTTTAGCAGTGTTTTTCATGTTTTTTTTCTTTCAAAAAAAAAAAAAAAAAAAAATAACAAAAAATAACAAATAACAAAAAATAGGAGGCGGCCCCCAAAAAGGAAGCGGGCGGGGACGATTAACATGAAATCAATTTTACATGGCCTAAACTTATAATAAAGAATAATAACAGTAGTTTCTTTATCGCGCTTAAGAGTAATGTTTCTAAGTGCTGTACTATTTGGTAGCTTAGCAAAATAAAGTGGCATGAAAACTCTGTTTCATGTTTGTTACTTAAAAGTTCCTTTTTGACATATCTGAATGAAAGTTTAGGTAGCATTAATTAAGCCTAATCAAGATAGTACATGTCTTTACCAGCTCAATATCCTAACGATGTTGTTCTACCTCTGTATACCAATTGGGCAATTTGTGCATCTTTCTGTGCCATTATTTTGCCCTGACTTTGGCTAAGCTATCCAGATAAGGCGCTCTCGCATTCAAGGAATTTCTGCCTACCAGGTACCCATTTTATACATCTCCTTGGTGGAAAGTGGCAAAAGTACATTAATGCCTTGCCAAAGAAAAAAAGTGTTGCGGTGGGGCTCGGGACACAGGACACTCAATAACTTCATCATGCTATATGATAGGTGTATAACTACAGGCGCTAGTGTACTTTCATATCCATTTTTGACCCGTATCTCCGGTGTGGAAATACCCTACTAAAACATACAAAAAAATCAACTTATTCTTCATCAATTGTTCAAATAATGGTCATGATATAAAGTCATTATATTTCTTACCCTTTCGTGTCAATTTTAAATCTTTTTTGGAGTATTTTTCCTTAAAACGAAGACATTATAATATTCACTTTTTCACAGCTTCCACGGCAAACTCCTACACAATTACATACCGTACCGATGAAGCGGTGCGGGAACGCGAGCGTGCATGAAGTTATCGACTGTAATCGACTTCACGCACGCTCGCGCGACATAGGCCCTTCGTCGATACGGTACATGGTGTATGCATAAATTTGTATTGTAATTTTGCAGCGATTTGCCATGAAACCTGTAAGAAAGTGAATATTTATATAATGTCTTTGTTTTTAGGAAAAATACTCAAAAAAAGATAAGAATATTGACACGAAAGAGGTAAGTAATATAACGACTTGATATCATGACCATAATATTTGAACAATTGATAAAGATTTGGTTGATATTTGGTATGTTTAAGTATAGGCCATCTCTACGCCGGAGTTAAGCGGGTCAAACATGGATACAAAAGTACACTAGCGCCTATTAACTACATTGCCTTGAAACAGAACTAGCATGAGCTAGCCTTAAGGGCTCCCTTGAAATGTTTTTTATGATATTATTCCCTTGAATAATATCATAAAAAACATTTCAAGGGAGCCCTTAAGGCTAGCATGAGCCATGAGAATACAATATCATAAATATTTCTTACCCTTTTTTTTAAATGTCAGATTAATCTGTTCTGCAGATGATATCAGTAGAACCTTTGAAATATCTCATCACAGCATCTAAATGAACAAGGAGGAAAAAGGAAATTAAAGTGGATTCCTAATAGACTATATCAACAACAACAAGTCACACACACATTTAAAACAAACAAAAACAAAACGGCAACAAAATACATTATACAAACATAACAGTACACTAACTAGTAACAGAGGAGGAAAAGATCGACTTAATTTTAAGGACACTAAACTAATCGCTATTATCGTAAAGTAAGTATAAAATTGGCGATACAAAAAGTTATTTTCGTTTCCAATTTCATTAGTATACTTTTAGACTTGTTTGTGTGTAGGAAAAAAAAAATCGAAGCCAATGTTACGTCTGTTAGCGCTAGCAGCACAAAACATAACGAATGGGACCGAGCAAGTTAATTTGGCCCGAATTACATCGTCATCCAAGTAGATCTTACTGTTATAATGCATTTTATGTGTACCGTACCGGTTCTTTGAACTGTGGCATTTATAATGTACCTGTCTCTTCTTTCTCAAATTGCTCAATACCAGATATTTCGCGATCCTCTGTGGCTTGTTTGACCGCAATCTAGTCGGTCTCTAGTCCTGATCCTGTGCCGTCAGAGAGCATTGACCAGCAAAGATTGGTTAGTCACGAAACTAAGCAGGCAAAAGCGCAAGCTCATTGTAGTACAGACCATAATACACATTATACCAGGGATATGAGAGTACCTCCCTGATTCTACCATCTGGCATCTTGTTTTGGTCAAAAGTATGCATCTTCCCTGGGATTTATGCGTGGTGTGTTTGACTTTTGGAGCCTCAATACTAAACTTTAAGGTCTTAACATTTTATGTGAGTAACATTTTACAAAATGTCAAATAAAAGCTATGGAAATTATAATGAATTTTAAAATTCACATGGTCAAAACACGGATGAAGTTCATGGAGTACGATGGTTTTTTTTTTTTCATACCTGAGGATCTTTTGAACGTTTTAAGCCTTCATCTTCGACTTTTATAAAAACTCCCTATATCCTAGGACGTACATTCCCCGAATGGAACTTTCTCCCGACCCAGGTTAGAAATGCCCACACCCTTGGAGCCTTTAAAGATATTAACTTACAAATGCTCAACATGGGCGAAATAATTCATCTGTCTGTCTTTTTTTGTTTTTGTCTGTGTTTCAGTCCTGTTGCTCGTTGTATTTTCCTGTTTCTCTTGTTTATAGCCATTATTTAGTAGTCAGTAGATTTTATTATATTTATGTTTATATTTTATCAGTTGTTTAGTTAGTTTAGTTTTGTCAGCACTTAAATGTATGCATTTATTCTTATCTGACGAGTTTTGTTCTTTTAGGACGTATTCATAAGCTACTCATGAGGGACCTTAAATCCACAAGCCTTGCTTTCAACCAAGGTCACCTCATCTTTCTTTTGTAACGCCATTATCTGTAAACTTTTTTTTTTTATTTATGTGTTTATTAAGAAATCAAATCATAACATATACAAACTTTCCAAAAAAAATACAAATGCTGTGTTACAAAATTAATGACAAATTAAGATATTTACAAACGATTGAGATGATCTGGGGGAAAAAAAAGGCAGAGTACACGTAATAGAAATATTCAGAATTATAACAATTACAAGTACAAAAGCAAGAACCTCGAGATTGCATTGCATCAGAAACTGAAAATTTCGTTGGGCCCAAAATGAAGAAAAAGGAGTAAAAATAAGCCATCCACAGGTACAATGGAAACTCCAAACCACCAACAGGATGGAGGAGCAAAGTCGAGGAAAAAGACAATCCGCTCTACCCCCCCCCCCCCCTCACACACACACATACACCCTCAACACTATCATACTAACACTCAAACCACACAACCGCCCCCTCCCCCCCCCCCCCCCTTCCCCAACACACACACAATCCACACGCAACATGCGGGTAAGACAGATCGCCTCACACCCCGACCCCGCCCACTCCAGCCACCCAGTCGGCGAATTGCGCAGACAGAGCGTGGGGAATTATCTGTAAACTTGTTATATTCATGTCATATTTGTAAAGTGTGTTATGAAAGAAAGATAAATAAAACTTGAACTTGAAATTGAACTTGAATTGCTAGAGCCCACTTTAGAAATTAAGTAAACCTACTCTGCTCAGTCGACTGCGCCTGCATGTTACATCCCAGCTGAGGAGTTTATGTAGCAGGCGCGTAGCCAGGAGGGGGCGGTGGGGGCAGTCGCCCCCCCTGAACGCCGGCCCCCAAACAAAGAGAGAGAAGAGGGGTGAAAGGAAAAGAGAGAAGAGACGAAAAAAAAAGAGAGAAAAGAGAAGGGAAAAAAGAGAGAGAAGAGAAGAAAAAAGTAAGAGAGAGAAGAGAAAAAAGCGGAAAAAGGTAAGAGGACGTAGGAAGAAAAAGGAGCAGACATAGAAACACTTTTTAGAATTCAGACAAGGACTAAGAGTCGAGAATGGTATAACGAATCGTCTTTTTCCTCTAATAAATTTAATGAAACGTCAAAACTTCCGCACTTCGCGCGGTAGGGGCCGGAACGCTACAACGAATCATCTTCTTTCTCTAATAATTTAATTCTACGTCACTGATATTTCCGCACTTCGCGCGGGAGGGGGGAAACTCCCCCTTCCTGCACACACCCCCTAGGGAGCGCGCAAAGCTACCGCCCCCTAAAATAAAATCCTAGCTACGCGCTAGTTATGCAGTGCCCCTTTTCACCTTTGATAATTGCTTTATTCAAATCTGAGAGGTGCCCTATTGACTTTGACAAGTGCTCCTTTTCCTTTGTAAGAAGTGCCCCTTCCCTTTTAATTGCTACACCTTAAGCTAATTTGGAACACGACTCCTTTTTTTCATATGTGCCCCTTTTCTTTTTCTTATGATAAGTGCCCCCATTTCAAAACGAGCCCCTTTCCCTGCTCATACTATGCCCCTTTTCATCTCCGGTAAATAATAACCCTTTTCAGGTACAAGAAGTTACTCCACTTCACTTCAGATAAGTTCTCCCTTCGCCTCCAATAATAGCCCCCTTTTAAATCATGGCAGGATCAGCCAAAGATAAAAAACAAATCCAAGTGAGCGGTACCAAAATGGAGCAAGTAGAGGATTATATTTACTAAGGGCAACGTTTCTCTCTACGAGACAAAAATCGAGACAACGAAATAAGAAGAAGAATCAAAGCTGGATGGCAAGCCTTCGGTAGATACAGCACCATCATGAAAGGCAAACTTCCGTTATGCCTGAAAAAAAATGTATACAACCAGTGCATCATCCCAGCAATCTCATACGCTGCAGAAACATGGACACTACAAGAACAGTAAAACGTATCGTCTTCTTTCTCTAATAATTTAAGAAACGTCAAAGCTTCATTAGATTATTAAAGAAGGAAGACTGCACCCACCCCCCTAGGGAGCGCGCTACGCGCGCTCTGTAAAGCTTTCGCGCGGGAGGGGGGAACCGAATTCAGATAAGGATTAAGAGTTGAGAACGGTACAACGAATCGTCTTCTTTCTTTAATAATCTAATGAAACGTCAGAGCTTCCGCGCTACGCGCGGAGGAAGGGGAACTTGATTCAAACGAGGATTAAGAGTCGAGAACGGTCAAACGATCGTCTTCTTTCTCTAATAATTAAATGAAACGTCAAAGCTTCATTAGATTATTAAAGAAAGAAGACTGCACCCACCCCCCTAGGGAGCGCGCTACGCGCGCTCTGTAAGTGAAAGTAAGTGAAACAGTGAAAAGAAGGAAATGGAATTGGGCGGGCCAAATCAGCCGTAGGAATGACAATCGCTGGAGCTCAGCAATCACTCACTGGACACCATATGAGGGAAAACGAAACAGGGGACGTCAAAGAAAAAGATTGCGAGACGAGCTTCAACAGTACTTGGGGGGGGGGGGGAGACAAATTGGCACCAATAGGCGCTGAACAGAGGCATTTGGAGACATCATGCTGAGGCCTTCATCCTGCAGTGGATTGAAAATGGCTGAAAAGTAAAAGTAAGTAAATCTGAGAGATGCTTATTTTACTTTGACAAGTTCCCCTTCTCCTTCTGATAAGTGCTCTTTGCATTTATGATGAGTGCCCCCCTTTCACTTCTTATAACTGCCCCTTTTCCTTCCTAATACATGTTCTTTTTCCTTGTGATAAGTTCCCCTTCCCCTTCTCATAATTACCACTTTTCATAATAAGTGCCCCGTTTATCATAACATGTGCCTCTTTTTTCTTTTTGATAAGAGCCACTTCCCCCTTCTTATAAAAGCCCCCTTTCAACTCCGATAAATGCCCCTATTAAAATCTCATCGGTGCTCCATTTCCTTCAACAAATGCACATTTCTATTTACTATAGGGCCCCTTTTTCATTCTCATAAGTGCCCCCTTTTCATATTTGGTCAGTGCCCTTTTTCAGGTGCGATAAGTGCCCCCTTTTCACCACTGATAAATGCCCCTATCAAAATCTGATAGGTGCCCCTTTAACGTAGACAAATGCCCTTTTTTTCCATTCTCAAAAGTGCTATGTTCCATCCCTTTCTCAGGTGTAAGAATTAAGTGCCCCCTTTTTCTTATCCCTTTCGATTAGTGTCCCATTTTCCTCTCATCATTAAACGTGTTCCTAATTCAAAGCGACCAAGAGCAAAGTTCCCCAAAACTCGCTCGCTACTCTCGCTGGCATTTACTGATATAGTACTTATCAAAGGTCTTTTGAGTCTTCCGTTATGAAAATGTGCTTAGGCCTATACCCCCCATCAGGATTGTTTTTTCCTTCTCTAGATGACGTACTTCTTCGCACTGCAACCTCACAAATCTTTAAAATTGTCCTCGCTTACTTCGCTCGCAAATATTTTAATCACCCCTGATAATGTTATCACAATACAGGGGTTTATACCAATGTTTAAAAAATTGAATATATTTTCGCCTTGAGATTTCCCTTTGTAGGTGCCCTTTTTGTTGGTGCCCCCCCCCCCTATGGAAGTCGTTCTGCCGCCCCTGCTGAATTGTATTGTTAAAAAATAGAATAGATTGTTTTATACGATATTGTAAATTAAGTTAAGAAATTTTCGTTTTTATCAACATTTTCTGAGTGATAGAGTAACTATATTTAATGTTTTAAACCTTTTCTTCTTTAGCACTTTGATGTTGTTTGCGTGTTTGATTGTTGTTATGAAATGGAGAAGAAACGTGGGGTAAAGATATGTCCTCTCTGCTTTTCGGAGGGGTGGGTGTGTTTTGTTCTTGTTTTATCTAGTTTTTGTTTTTATTTGGGGGCATAAAGCGGGTAAAAATGGAATAACACCGGCTTTGCTACAATAATGCTGAATGCTTTCGGAAAAATAGAAAACTTCCGATTGATTGATCTGATTGATTGATTTTTATTCGACAAGCTTCCTACATACAACAATATACAATAATAACAGATCAAAATTAAGTCACCTTGAACAGGATAACCCACGAAGCTCGAGAGCTTATTTCCAGTGGGGTCCCCGACAGACATGTACAGAATTAATAAGTTAAAATAGTAATATTTACAGACAGATAAGAAAATAACAATTATTCAAGATAATAATAATAACAACATTAAACTGATGATGGAAATGATAATAAGTACAAGAAGAAAAAGAAGAAGAAAATAGGAGGAGGAGGAAGAAGAGGAAAATTATGATGAATTTGTAGAATTTCTATAACGTACACAAACATAAAATATATACAAAGTGAAAAAGTATGAACCGACAGAAGAATAACAATTTCAATCATCCAAAATGTCATTCGCTTCTTTTCTCTGACTCCAAAGTATTAGGTATTCCTTTAATTCCATTGGGAAGGGAATTCCAATGTTTTATGGCATTGTGATAAAACGAATTCCAATACTACCTACTCTTTTTAGTAAGTTAAAGTTGAATCGGCTATTTCTTGTATTATAATCATGTAGGCAGGGAGGTGAAAGAAAGGAGGCGAAATTCAAATTTATTCAAACGCATTCGTGAGTTCTAAAGCGTAACAATGGGATGTGTAACATTCCACTTGGCTTTGAAGTTCCATGCTCCGAACCGAGTGAGCAATACATTTTTTCCTTTTTTGCCCCCGAGAAAATTGCGCCGACCCGCGATGTTTCGCTCCAAAAAAAGAAGAAAAAAAGAAAAAGAAAATTGAGGGGGGGGGTTAAGTGGTTAACCCCCAACACACCCCCCCCCCCCCCCTGCGTAGTACGCGCCTGAGTCAGTAACAAGATCGAAGTTGGATCGAATATATCATAATGATTCGACTTATAGGATGATATGTTTTATACACGTGATGCAATACGAGTTGTTTTGATCTTTGGTTGACTTCAAGAAAACCAGCTTTAGAAAGTTCGATGTAGCCAACATGAGTTCTTGGACCAGAACAGTTAAATCTCACCATTTTGTTTTGTATGAATGTTCAACTTCTTTTGTTTTCAACTTGTTTATGTTACTTTACCATGCAGGGTTAGCATAGTCAAATAAACATTGAATAAGAGCTAAATAGCGTCTACGGCTTGCTTTTAAATCAATACAACTTTTATATTTGTACACAAATTTCAAACGAGAATTTGCTTTTTTTTACAACTGATTCTACTAAAGATGAAAATGAAACTGCGCTAGCCAACTCAATGCCTAAATACTTCACAGATTATTTTCTCTTGATTAATTGCTTATTGATTACTTGATTATTGTGTGCCGGAAAATTGTCGGTCTCATGGATCACAAGATAATTCTTGAAATGTATATATCAAACTTATATGATCACTTTTCAATCTTGTAGGCTAGCTACACGGGCTTGTACAACACCTGTACAGCAACTGTAAGGTGGACCACATAGCCATCAGAAACTGAATGTCAGTGAAAGTTTGCATGATTTGTTTGACATAACTTTCTATCGAAACCAGCAACCCCCTGTTTTTATTCTAATTATAAGAACATTGCCAATTATCAAAGGCCAAAGCGCACCTGGCATATAATGTTGAACGCAGAGGGCGACATATCACTATCAATCAATTATGATAATTATTCTTCTCTCTATCTCTCTCTTCCCCTAGAAACGCACATACACAAGCTGTACAATCAAATCGCGTTGTTATGTTCCCATCAATCGATTGATCTAATAATGGAACAAGTGAAGTGAACGAAAAAAACCTTAAAGGATTGGTTTTACTGGAATATACACATTGAGAGGATCATACTTCGTTCATTTTACGTGAGTATTATGCTTATATTTTGGGAATTATATCAGTGAATTGATTGCAATCAACATGATCAAGCGCAAGCAGCTAGCAGGAAAGTAAGGATCCACCTGCCGCATAGTTTGGCTATCCGTTAGACCGCAATGGCAGGGTCAACCGCCCGAAGCTCGGCCGCGTAGCTGCAGCAGCTGGACGTGGTCACATGCAAATGCCAATGATGATTGATGTTGTGCCTGTGCTGTGTAAATGAATCATGCCATGCCAACGTGTAAATGAAGCTGTATAGACACTCAAATTTAGCTTGCAATGCTATGTTCTGCCATGTTATAATGAATTAATGCCTGGAATAAAATTATATCTGATTCTGATGAGTGATGACTGAAAAGTGATGGGTGCATGTGTCTGGAATTTACCATAGACTCTAGACTAGATCTAGTCATAGAAATAAATAAAGCCTTTTCTCTTGCCTTTGCCTATATGGCTTTGGATTTAACGTAAAATAGGCATCAGATGAGATATCACTAAGTTTAACCGATATAACTATTTGTCCTTTATCAATCATGTTTATAATGTTGTCTAACATAAGTATTGAATCATTGATTTATGAAATATTACTTGTAAACTTCTTAAAATTATTGTACCTGATAATGATATGATTGAGCGCTAGTTACTTTGGCTCTCGGCTATAATAACCAGGGTAATGTGTACAGCGCCATGAGCGTCAGAGGCTGGCGTATACCGGCGCTATCTAATATCCATATTATTAATTTTAATATTATTATTATTATTTACATCGACTGCCCAGATATTAAACCAACATATCCGGACACATGACTTAATTATGGTCTGGGCGTGGTGTGGGGATTGATCGTGTAGACTGAACTAGACTATCTGAGTCTACTTCATGGTCTATCTTGAGTTAAGCCCTAGTTTCATGTATTTACACACACAATTAAGTGTTTCAACTTCTTTTGACTTTTAGTATTCGGTGAAGCCAGAAGTAGTATATCAGCAAAACATATCTCTGAATGAAATAGACTGATTTTTCATTCTACTACTAGTATTTATTTAGTTTATAATCATCATGACAATGTGCACACTTGATGTGCATGCTTGGCAACTAACAAGTAAGAAGGAGAATTATTTTTTTAACATCCCTGAAAAATATTACCTTCATTCATTTTCCAGGTCAACTAGACAGACCCATTTTCCTGATGATACTCACTGTCGTCCTCTAGAGCTCTACTATCATCATCTGCAACAAAACGCCAAGATATGGTGAAAGGTTTCCTGCGGAGTCCCGAGGGGCTCTTCCAGTTGTCACCGAGCGTCACACTGGTTGGACGAGAGAACTGTGACTTAAATATCCAGGTAAGAGAAATTTATCTTTATCTGATCTAAGGGGGGCTCCATATATGGAGTGTGTCCTCTATGACGTTTTTGAAGATGTTCATATTGTTTATATTGTGCAACTAATTTGTAATATGTTGCATTTGTTTACAGGGCCCCCTAGAAAACAGTACTTTGATTACTGATGGGGCTACCCTGTTTAAATAAAACGGAATAAATAAATATGACATACATGTACCAGACCTGCCAACTAGTACGATTTAGTCGTATTAAGTACGATTTTTAGAAGCAAATACGACAGTACAATTTTTGTTTTTGTTTTTTGTTTTTTTGTTTTGTGTCAGCCATTTTCAATGGCAAAATGCCCATTCTGTCCTGTAAAGTATCCTACAAGCAAGCATCTCACATCAGCAATTTGGGGATGTTCACAGGTTCATCGAACACACCAGTCATGACGAAATCATGCATATTCAACCAATGATCCATTTAACAAAATTCTTCCTGCAGGTAGAAACTAAAGAGGCATTGATCCGCGTAACAATCCATGTTTATTTTCAAGAATACAACTTTTGTCAGTAAAATACAACTTTTGGGATTAAAGAATACAGTTTTTGAACTCTAGAGGTTGGCAGGTCTGCATGTACATGTACATTGTACATGACTTTCCATTTATATCATCTTGAAATTTAAAATCTTTTGATACGTCCATTGAATAATATTATTGATACTGGAAAGATGCATTGGTCAATGGTGAACTCAAGAGAATTTAATTTGTTGGATAAAACTAACTGATGAAATTAACAGATAAAAGTCACATGTTGTAAGGGACACACTTTATACCATCATCACCACCAGCATTATCATCACTGCTACCAACTTTTGTCCAAAAGGAGAAAACTCAATATTCAAAGAAGAAATCACTCATGAAGATACGGTACTCTTAATGGATTAGGTTCTGGTATTGTCAAAAGATGGAGGCTGATGGCAGTTTGACTATGCAATTGTTAAAAAAAAATAAAATCACTGCCACTTTAAAGATACACAGTCAGATATAAGTGGTAGATCGAGGTACCGGTAGTGTTCAAATGTACGAAAATGATTTTTTTTTTTCCTTCCCCCCTTGTGTTTATAATCATGGTTATTTTCCCATAATTCTGTCCAACTTTTTTGTTGGGAGGAAAAAATATTACTTTTTAACATTGAAATATACAAGGCATAATATGATATTTTCAGTGCCACTCTTTGGCTTCTTCTTATTAACATCTGCTGCATCTTGTAGAACTCATGTTTATCGGCAAGAATATTTACTCAAATGTTTTCTCTTTTACCCCCCCCCCCCCCCCCCCCGTACATTGCAGCTATCATCAATAGAATTACAGCACGCTGTTATTGAGTACAGCGATGCCGAAAGCTGTTTTGTGATCCAGGACCTGAACACTGCCCATGGAACGTATGTCAATGACTGCCGCGTTCAGAACGCTGCCGTGAGGCTGGCTCCGGGAGACAGCATCAGGTTCGGGTACACGGGATTCCCGCATGAATTGGAGGTGGAAGATGACCAGGTAATATTTGTTTTGTGGATGACATTAAAGGAATTTGGATGCTTTTTGATACTGCAATGCACAAGTTGTATCAAAGAAGTTTGTCATTTGGGATTAATTAACCTCAGTGTTATATGAGACCTGCATTTTGATTGCATGGTTCTCAGGGAGAACAATGAGGCTACCATGAGTAAACAAGAGATATCATTACTATTATCATTATTATTATTATTACTATTATTATAATTATTAGTATTATTATTACCCCTTTCCTGAATTTTGAGCAGCTTTTGCTTTTTCTGTTTTATAGTATTTTGCTTACATGTTTGTTATTCCAACTGTTTATGTAATGTTAAATAGATTTGCATGGTCTTATCCTTGTAAATATGTGTAAGATGAAATTAGATAACTGAACTGAACCAAACTGAACCCTTTCCACTGTCTAAAAAGGAGCATACTAGAATTTATACTTCATGTTTCAGTGTCATTTTCATTTGAGAATTAACATGTATATTTTCTTTTGTTCATTAGGTATCTTATCCACCTGTTGGGGGTAGGGGTCAATCCAGGATGATGCAGGAGAGTGCACCCCTTACCGACTACTCCCAGGCCCAGCTCCCGTACCTCAACAACCATGCAGGGGGCGACGCCCCTTACGGCCAACCCCAGCAGTCCACCCTCCCTTCCCTGGGAGGGGGCTCATCAGCTGCCCCACCCCCAGCAGTATGGGGGACCCCGCCAACTGGTGTTAGTGGGGGTGGGGTGATACCGAGACCCCCCAGAGCCAGGCCGACGAGTGCGGGTAACAGGAGGGGGAGCGGAAGTGGACCAGGGACTGGGGGGCGGGGTGTATATCGCGAGTCAGAGCCCTACGAACAGCCCCCTCCCACCAAGACGAGGTAAGTCATTATTTAGGCTAACATGGTCTGCGTCACATAGAATTGAAAAGAGTCCCTGTGTCACATAGAATTGAAAAAAGTCCCATTTAGTGATGCCTGTTAAATTTAAACATCCAGTTATATTAACCGAATTTCTATCATTTCTAATCAGAGGAAATCAACAGATATTAAAAATGAATAGATTCTGAGGGGGTATGTGTGTGTTATTGACAACAATGCCTGTCAGTTTAGGTACGGCCTTACTTAGCTTTCAAACACAGAAAATACTTCATGAACAATACCATGACCCTAATGTCTAGAGACCTAAAGATGCCAGCAAACCTAAAACATTAAATTAAACATGTATGAGAAAAAAACAAAAAAACAAAATCAAATAAACAAAAAAGGGACAAATAGCTGTAAATGTCAATGGGAATGGACAAATATCTCACTGTAGGATAATATATTTTCTGCAATGATAGGTATATACTATAAATACCGGATCATATAGCCTATCAACATTAAACTTTTCGACGTTCCTTTAAGTGATACACTTTGTTTTCATTTAATCTTGGCAGCCGTGACAGGAGGATGGGTCGGTTCTAGCGGAGCTAGAGGTGTATCGTCCACTCAGCAGGTCAATGGCAGCCCTAACACTAGAGCATCACCGGTCAATGACATGTTAGCTGCTCATGAAAAGGTCAGTCAAGAATCATTTTTATAAAAAAGTGTGGGATACAAATCATTGTAGTCCTCTAGCCTACTCACATGCTAAATTCATCTTCATCTTTATTTTAATCTACACTACTTCATCAGTATTTCAACTTGCAATGTCTTGAAGTAATATTCAAAGCTGATATTTTTGGGGTATAGGATACCAGCATGTAACCCTAAACACTTTGAGAGAGAGAGACAAAAATTAGTCAAAATTATGTGATTTTGACATTAATCCAAAAATAACGCCTAGCTGGTACACGATACTATGTGGTCATTATTTGGTTTCAAGTGCAATGTTGGTATTGCTGAACTGTTGATACAAAGAGCTGGTGTAAATGATTAAGATGATTTTGACATCCCTCAAAATCTGCTAATATTCAAAGGCCTTCGTTACAACTCCTGATTCTTTACCATTAGGGTCAAGACCTGTCTCATATGGATTTTGATGTTTCCATTTTATTACTGTGGAATTTATGCTTTATGTATTGTGATATGAATAAATAGGGTCTTCAAGTCCAGAGGACGAATCACATTTTCTACCCAGGTATTAAATGGGTACCTGGTAAGATGTGAAAGTTAATGTGGTTAGATGAGCAAGTGTGCGCTTGTAAAAATGATGCCTGGCTGGAATGCTCCCCAGGGAGTGGAGAATGTGCATACATTGTGTGCGGGTATGTCTGAATCTGATGACCGGGGTAATAATATATATCTGTAAAGCACTTTGAGAGGGCCTGCGGTCCTGAAAAGCGCTTAATAAGAACAAACTATTATTATTATGTTGTCCTCATGCTTTTCCCAACCCTCCTTTACTCCACAGGACCAGAGACTGCTCAGAATGGGCGACGAAATCAATCGACTGGCCGTCTTTGAGGCCGAATCCCAGCGGAAGGACGGGGTCATCGGTCAGCTGCGGTCAGATATGGAATCCTTGGCCATGCAGTCACACCAGGCCCAACAGCAGCAGAAACCACCGCCAGTAGCGGATACCACGGTCCAGAAGAGACTCAAGGAACTGGAGAAGGATGTCAATCTGAAGCAGCTCGAGGTCAATGCACTGAAGGAAAAGGTCAGTAGGTCATCTATAATGAACTGGTCGCATATTGCGTATAATCTTAATGAGTATGAGATGGAATTATGGAGAAGTCAAGGAAACATGCAAAGATAAGATAAGAAATGGGGGGAGGGGGGTCATGACTTTGAAATATAAATTGCAGCAATGCCAAGATAATGATAGCAATGAAATACTACCAGGGGCTTGTAAAATAGAAATTGACCTACAATTATTTGAACAAAATCAATTGTGTCTCTATTCTTTCTACAATTCATTGTACACATGTATATTACAATTAATTGTATCTTCCTGTAACATCAAATTGGCTTGCATTACCACTGGTTGTACAGATATGATTGATAGAAGACGGTACAACTACTTTTTATAAGAGTGCTACTCGTAAATGTTAGAAGTGCTTTGATCCTTCCACGTTTTCCCTGATACGAATGTACTTTTCAGAGGAAAGGAAAACTATATAAACTCAGAATTACTCCCTATTTTCCTGATGCGAAGTAATTCTGTGAATGCTTGAGCACCTTGTCATTGTGTAGCACGGCTAAAGCCAGGGTAATGATATGAATGAAGGGCCCTCGACTGGGGGAGCAGTGTCAATATTGATGAGGCTGCCTTGGGTAAACAAAATATAATTTCTTCTTTGTTTCTTCTTCTTTTCTTTTTTTCTTCCTGTTTTTCTCCTTGCCCTTCTTCTTCTATTACAGGGATGCCAGTTTTCAGGCAATAGCCTGAATTCAGGCCCTGGCGAATTATTTTTAGACCATAGTTTAGGCTTTTATGTGTACAAAATAGCTCATTCTTGGTGATTTTCAGGCCCTCTGATCAATTCCAACTGGCATCCCTGCTATCATCATCATTTTCATCGTTATAATTATTGTTATCATAATAATCATCATTATCATTATTATTAATGTTGTTAAAACAGATATTCTAGATGAGGATGGAGAGCTCGGATCCCATCGAGAACATCAATCTTAATCAAAGTTGTGCTTTATTCTGTTCAATTGCAGCTCATTATGTGCCTAGATCCTAAGAAATGTTTTGATACAACCCTTTATCTAGGAAGAGAAGGAAACCTTTCTTATGAACCTCTTATTTTCTTTCTGGCCAGATGTCCAAGATGAGGATGGAGAGCACGGATCCCATGGAGAACATCGCCCACCTGCGCTCCCTGCTCCACCAGCGGGAGAGGGAGCTGGTCTCCCTGCGACAGGAGGTGGACAAGCTCCGCAAGGAGAAGAGCACCAGCTCCGCCCTGATGACCAAGCTCCAGCGGGACCTCACCACCAAGGAAGGGAGCATCTCCAGGATGAGGGGCGAGGTGGAGCTCCTCAAGAAGGAGCTGAGGGAGAAGGAGGTGGCCATCTCGGCGCTGGCCGCCAAGTTCTCCCGCATGAGGGAGACCAAGAAGCACGAGGAGGAGCTGGCGGCGAGGAACAAGGAGGTGGTCACACTCAAACACGTAAGGACACTCTTTAACCCTTTCATTTTATTCATCTAATTCAAAACTTTGGTTTTCATCCTCATGTACATGTAGTTAAGAGAAGTGAATGAGAATATGTTAGCTGTCACACTTGAACATGTAAGGACACTCTTTAACCCTTTTATTTTATTAATCTAATTCAAAACTCAAAAGTACATCGTCATGTAGTTAAGAGTCGTGAATAAGAATGTGTAAGCTGTCATACTTAAACATGGAAGAACATTATTCTTATTTCTTTCTATGAATTTACCAAGTACAGACTTCTTCAAAGCTCAAAGTACACTGAACATTCACATTTGCATTAATTTGTTACCCTCGCAAAATTATGTTGAATATCTGTGTGGTATTGATGCTGAAATGTCTGCTTACGTAATTTCATTATCACATGAAATGGAAATGCACACATGTACCTGTATAAAGTTGAGAGTTTTTTTAATCAAACTTATTGGAATTAGATGATACTAAGCTAAAGTACATGGAAGTTATTTGGACATTCTGTAGCATTTGAAATCAACTTAATTTCACTAGAACCCAAAAGAAATTAATGAATTCTTTTAATCATTTGATTGTTTTCTCTGCTATGTTGTTTTAATCATTCCTTCTCTCTTCATTATTCATCTTGTGTTCCTTCTATCTGTCTATCATTGCTTGATTGGAATGTAGTCTCAGCTGGAGACTGCCTTAGAATCTTATCAGAAAACACTGTTTGCGCGAGACACTGAATACTTCAGCCTTAAGACTGTAAGTTAATAAAAAATGTCCCAAAGCATCATGCAACAGATCCTAAACAGTCACACATTTGCATCATCAGTGATTTCAAGTATGGTATTATTCCCAGGGAATCTATTCAGGTCCTCTAGTCCAAGTCTTTTATACAGGCCTGGTCCTAGCTCATGTACCAGGGTCCTTGTCCTTACATTAAAAAGACAGCAACTAACCGGTCTAGTCCAAAAGAGTGTTTACATAATAGCATATTGGCTCATGTTTACATTTAATTGTCACAAAAGACCCAAATAGTCTTGGCTCTTGAGCCTTAGATTTAGGGTAAAACACTTCTGTTAATATAACGCTCAAAGTCATTCTTCTTTTACTAGTATGTGATACCATATATATTTACAATTTATTTCTATAGTTGTTCCCAATTTTATGATTTTGTGGGTAGTGAATATTTCACCTTGGAATTGTCCAGATTAGTCTTACCGGTACTTAAAATCTATTCTGGATATCTGGGGTTTTGCTCGGAGTATCAAAGTGTATGCTTCATACCCCAAATTTTAGGAAAATCTGTTTGTTTGATCTGTGATGGCAATGTCACAACAATCCTATATCTATCCATTTACAGTATTCCATGCCGTACTTGAAATCACTGAATCTTTAATGTTAGCTCACCAACACTGCATGCCGCATATTGTTCAATCCATGTCATAGCATAGTCTGAATTACCTGTAGTATATATTTTTGTCAAAGCTGAATTGTATATGCTTTTTCATAGCCTTCATGGATTCCCCTCTAAAATGCAACTTTCTCTGCAACATATTACATAAATACAATTTACGATCACATACATGTATATACACATTAAATATCATATATCCCATGTTTTAGTTCACTACTTCACTTGTAAAAAATGTTTTGATATTCATAAAGATATGCAACATTATGATTGCTGTAGTAGAAAGCACAGAACATTTACATCAAATCCTGTTAATCTTGGCATGAAGATATTGTCGATAACACACTATACTTTGTTGCTTCTCAAAACCAGCAATACGTGTTTGTTTTATGCGTACACTAGTGAAAATATGAAAGGGCCATTTATCCATAGTCATTGAACAAGTTTTGTCGTTGAATTTTAGTTGGGAAAATTTTAATTTATATTGGTAGAGTTTTTTAAAACTTCTAAAACTTGTTAATGAAATGCTTTTACTCTACCATAGCCACTTTACCATATTACAAAAGCACAGATCATTTCAAGGTTTAAACAGATTGATGACTTTTCTTACGTTAATTATGATTCAAACTAAATTTCTTTGCATGAAACTCTCTTGAATCATAATAAAAATACATTTATGCATAATTGAACCATACAGGAGACTTTCAAAAAAATAAACGCTTTCTTGAATCTAGTGTCTCATTCAGTAGCGACAAACAGTTAGGTTGTTAAGGAATTAGATCTAAGCCTTGGCTTTGTTTGAGAATCGGCTGAGTAAATACGAGACAATAGAGGGCTGGTAAACAAACCCATTTTGTAGTCTGGACATAAAGCACTTGTGAACTTTATAAGGCATGACTTTTGAATGTCTACTTGGTGTTTTGTTTGAATTAAAAGCATCGAAGGGGAGGATGATGAAAGAAAATCAAAAGTCTTTTTGTTTGTGCATGTTTAGCAGGTCTGTGATGTATTAGAGTGTACGGCAGTGGGATTTGTTTGTAGAAAAATGCTCTCACTAAGGAATTTTCACTGTATATACCAGCATATAGCCATGTACAATTCAAAGTCTTCATTGTTTTATTATTTTTAGCAATTTAAAATTCCCTTTCCTTTTCTTTCCATTGGATTATCTAAATAAAAAATGTGTTTATGGTTGACTCATCATTTGTATACTCTGGTGAAATTAAGTTTATTTTTTATAAGGTTTACGAATAATATTTTGAAGAAGAAAAAAAAAAAGCAGTTTAATTTGAATGAATTAAGTTTTGTTTAATATCTCAAGAGAAATTGTCAAGATACAGACTGTACTCAATTTTAATTTATTGCATTTTGTAAGTGACATTTGAATCCTGTATAGTTATTGATGTTTAATATGCATGCATTTAAAGTTAGAGAGTATGTATGCTTGGTGAAAGTGGTATTCATTCATGCTTCACTGGTTTTGCAAGTAGGCATAAAAATAGGTGGAATTACTTTATGAATGATGTACATGTCATGTTAAAGTCATATTTCATTGTGTAATCTGTTTTTTCTCCTTTTACTGTTGTTCTGAATGGTGCATTTTGTGTTGTTCTCATTGCTTTTGTTATTGTTAGCTCTTACAGTACAGTATGTCTCATGTATTATCATTTGTCATGTCAATATGCCTTCATGAAATATGATGATATATTTAAAAAAAAGATATGTAGAGTAGTTAAATATGCCTGTAGTAAAGTAGTATTACTTTTTGTAATAGAATAGCTCATACCATTATTTTTTTCTTCCCTCTGGTGTCATGGCTTCCTATTTCTTTCATTAATTAATTTATTATTTCTTTATTTCTGCTTATTTGGTGGTGGAAACGTCTGGCATGCTTTTTATACTAAGATGTGTCGAGACAATCCCTACTGTTTTGAAGATTATTTTAGTGTTATAGTAAAAAATAAAATGTACTTTGTGCCTTGATCATTTCTTTCTTCATATAATCTCATTAAATTATCGCAGATTAGTTTTCTATGATTCAACATTTTTCATCTCATTGTGTATTCATATATACATGTATGTGTCTTCCTATATCATGCAAATATATTATTTATTGAAATCAACAAGATCGGCTCATTACATTATTTACAGGTAGCTAATGGCTCCATGAGGATAAGTGTATATAATTTATAGTAGAACATGATACCAATTCTAATTGTGTAATATTCATCCAAATTCTGAAACGTTTACCCCCTTTCAGTAGTAACGCTATTAAACGGACCAGATCAAAAGGCAATATCTATTAATGACAAGATTAAACAATAATTAGGTGTCAAAGTTGGGGTGGTATACTCCAGAGACAATGGTTGACAAAGTAAATTTGTTGGGAGTGATTGACAGCATGATAAGAATATACTTCATAATGTTTTAATTTGTGAACTTTGATGAACTTTGTATTTTCAAATTGATTTATTGATATTTCTTCAGAAATTGAAAGGTGCCGAGAGCAAAGTGGAGGCACTCACAAAACAGACCGCTGAACAGAAAGAGGAGATTGATAAGTTAACAGCTCAAGTTGAAGATGAAACAAAGGTCAGTATATATATACATATCTATATTGTAAACATTGATGGAGTTATGAATGACTGTAGGAATACATTTGTATTAAAGGCGGCAGGGGGGGGGGGTGTATTTTGTATGTAGGGTGAAGGGTTTTCATTTGAAATATATGATAATAGAAATGAATGATGTTAATTCTTTCTTTAATCAGTGATTAATATTAAGTAATTTACATTATTTAAAAAAAATACAGAATGAACAAAAATGTCCAACCATAGAGTTAAAGTAGGGATGGTGATTTCTTTTGACGTTCCAATTCGAAAGTTCGTTATTGTAATAAATAAAACTACAACTCCACTAAATATTGAGAATATACTTTCCTTTTTGAATAGAAGAAAAATCAAGAATTTACTTTTTTTTACTTTTGGAGGGTGTAAAACACTGATAAAATTCCTTTTAAAATTAAAAAAAAAAGTAAAATAATTGTTTTTAAAAAGTGTGTTTTTTCAACAGTTATTATGCTTTTTATGCATGTTGTATTTTTTACTTTTGTGCATGACCAATATTTGTGTAAAATAAAATTTGAATTGAATTTGAATGAAATTGGATTATAGTATTAAACATAAGTTTTTACATGTCACACATGTGATATTCATTTTCCTCTCTCTTTCTCTCTCTCTCTTACTTCCCACAATGATAGACAAAACAGAGGTTTAAAGATGAGAAGGAAGACATGAAGAAGAAATTCCTGGAATCTCAGAGATTAGAGAAGCAAGCCAGAGTAGACATCGACCAAGCCAAGAAACAGGTAAGTCTCTTAAGAAATTCTTCAACGTTGTATACCTAATTCCCTGATCAGAATGTAAAGATTTATTTACAGAAGTATTTTAAATACAATATAGGCAAATACCAGGTACCTTGTAACTACATTTGGGTCAAGAGAGGCAACTATTGATTAATGTCTTTGCCAGAGAATGTAAGTGTACAGGAACGATCCAATGATTTAAATTTACTTTTTGGGGGGTGAGATATTATTTATGACATTCTACTAAACATTCCTCCAAATTTAAGTCTATTTCTGTAAACAAAATTGAAACTAGTTTGGCCAGGATGGATAAGACCTCCCTTCATGGTCACCGACAGGTGGTTATCTCATCAAATCAGCTCTCAATTAACATTTTTTAAAAGGGGATCATGGGGATCAACAGGTATTGCTAAGGCATTGTTTGCTATATAGAGGGCGCAATTAGCTACAAGTAGTGCAGTCCCGCTTTAAAGTTTTGTGGATAATGAGTGTTCTGATTTTCAAATATAGTTCTAATTTGCTGTCTTAATTCAGCTGGAGCGCTTCAGACAGAGGGTCATGCAGACGACTTTCTCAGCTCCGGGATTACGCGTACCTGACGACGAATCGACCGTCACGGACGACAGCCTCTTGGAGACGATGACCAAGCTGATCACCGAACGCAACGAGGCGAAGAACAAGTTGCGAGAACTCAAAGATACCATGAAGGGTCTGGAAACCTCGAGCAAGGAGACTAAGAGTAGCCATAAGACACTCAAGCAGCATCTGATAGCTGCAGAGGTGAGTTGCATTCCCATTTTAAGGAATTTGTTACAACGCTTTTGTAGGTTTGAGAGCTTAACATATACAATGAAACCTGTCTATAAAGACCACCCAAGGGAGACAAGAAAAGTGGTCTTTATAGGCAGGTGGTCTTTATGTACAGGTTTCTTTAGTACATTTTAAGATGAGAAACCTTTTTTGAAGGGAAACAAAACATGTGGTCTTTGTAGACAGTTGGTCTTTCTATACAGGTGGGCGTTAAAGCAGGTTTTACTGTATTATAATATTTATAAACCATGAGTTGCTCTGATGCTTAATGTCACCTTTTATATGCAGCATGACAAAGAAGAACCATTAGGTACAAATTGCCAACTTCCCATCCTTGTTTCAGAATCGATTAGAAGGATATACCTTTTGAAAAATACAATTGTGGAAGTTTGAGAAGTATTTACCTATTACTTCTTTTCTTGTACAAAAACAAACAAACAAAACAAAGGAACAAAGAAAAAACAAACAAAAACAGCTAATGTAATTTTCATAACATTATCTGAAAATTGAGAAAAGGTGAGTCGAAAGTTGAACTCTACCGTGGTTGTAGCCATCACATTATGATGATAATATTAACATATTTTGGGGATTTTTATGAATTTGAACAAGTACTCTTTGATTATCAAATTTGCAAAACCACTCTGAACAGATGTTTATAATAAATTATTAAAAGGAAATGGCAGTCAGTTTCCATATGCAGTAGGTCCTAATTCGCTGACACCAGACTTGGTGGAAATAATAGTAATGGGTGTACAAGTCTCGCACACAGCAAACCCGTGGTCCCTTCAAAAAAAATTATTTTTATTTTTTATGCTTATGATTTTTCAGAAACGTCTTGAAGAAGGAGGCAGAACGTGCTCCCACATCCGCAACGAGATCAAGCTCCTCCAGTCGGTCACTGTGGATGAATCCTTACAGAACGTCAAAGATACCATCGCTATGATGCTCCAGAACGAGTTGACATGGCAACAGTCGTTTGAGACCACCCTGGAGAAGTGTGGCTTTGACATCAAGACTGGTGGCAAAGGTACTAAAGATTGCTTTAAGCATTGTTGAAATAACTTTACGTTTAGTGACAATTAAATGAATTGGAATAGATTTGTATTATTCCTCATTTCTTAGGTATTATATCCATAAGAGCATATATTGAAATAATTTAAAGCTCTGAAATAAAGTTGAATTTGCACTAAATGTATGTATGAATTCAATTCAACTTTACACAGGGTTGAAGAATATAACAAACACTACAATTGTTGTTTGTTGGTGGTTTGTTTATTTATTTGATTTTCACTGATATAATGAAAATAATGTAAAATTTGTAGAAAATATTGCAGGTAGACATCTTTGTGTTATGATGACGCTTTTTAACCTGAATACAAGATCTAAGAGTAAAGGACAAAGTCGGTGCTGATGTGTTTGAAGCAGCATGAGAAATTCTTGTTAACTTACTTGGTGGTTAGAATTTGATTATGGCTTAATGTGACGAGTCTAATTATCTATTCATTTAAGATCATCTATGTCAGGATTAAATAAACTAAAATTTGTAGGCCTTCGTTTATTCTAGTTTAAAAATGAAAATTCCTCAGAGAAACTTGAATAATTGTAAACAGCATTGTTATAATGAAAAGGAAACACAGGTTATTTACTTTTTTTGGGGGGCCATATTGCAGATCTTCAAGCCCATATTGATAAACTTAGAGACCAGTGTAACAAGGAGAAAAAGCTGAAGGAGGAAATTCAGATGACCGTCGACACCATGTCATCGGGGGTCAGATCAGAGATGGAGAGGAAGCTGGAGAGACAGAAGACGGAGCATGAAGAGACGATGAAGTTTACCATGGAAAGAGTTAAATTAGAAGGTAAGACCATTAGATGATCTGTAATGATAGGTATGATGACGATGGTAGTAGCAGCAATAATAATAATAATAATATAGCGCTTAATACAATGTCTTTAAGCGCTTAACAGATGTACTATTACCCTGGTCATTGGATTCAGTGCTTGCCCGCACATACTGTGTGCACAATCTCCACTCCCTGGGGAGCATTCCAGGCAGGCGTTACTTAATGCTCAAAAACTTGACAATAGCAGTCATGTTGATTATAGAGAGAAAGATCATAACAATGGATATGATGACAATATAGGAGATGATTATGACTTTGATAATGATGATTAGGATCATGATGATCATATCAATAGTAGTGATGATTACAATGATGAATTTGATATGGAAAGATTTAAATTAGAAAGTAAGACCAACAGATGATTTGTAATGATAAGTATGATGACGGTGGTAGTAGCGGCAATAGCAGTCGTGACAATAGTAGTCATGTTGAATATATATAGAGAGAGATATGATGACAATGTAGGATTATGATTATGACTTTGATGATGATGATGATGACTAAAACGGGTAAGCTATTGATAGATAAAAACATTTGTGATAAAAACAACTAGGATGATGGCCAGTAGTAACGTTGTTGGTGATAATGATGGTAGTGATAACATAACAATAATTGTTTTAACATGACAATTATTGCAACTTTTTAAGTTATCTAAATCCTATTAATTTATCAACTAACTATACAATCTTTAATCAGGTGTCAAAGAAATGCAAACAGCTGTTGAAGAAGCAAGACAGTCTGAGAAGACGAGATTGGAGGAGACTTTACAGTCGGAGAGACAGAAGGTACAACATCAGGAGCAGAGCCTGGAGCAGCTAAGACAGGTATGAATGGATAGGAGATAGGGAGATAAGAAGATGAATGGATGGAGAAATGGATGGATGGATGGGTGGATGGATGGATAGATAGATAGATAGATGGATAGATAGGTAGGTGGATTAATGGATGGATAGATAGATGGATGGATGGATGGATAGATAGATGGATGAATAGTTGGATGGATGGATGGATGGATGGATGGATAGATAGATGGATGGATAATTGGATGGATGGATGGATGGATGGATGGATGGATGGATGGATAATTGGATGGATGGATGGATGGATGGATGGATAGATAGATGGATGGATAATTGGATGGATGGGTGAATGGATAGATGGATGGATAGATAGTAAAAAATGGATAGATAGATGGATGGATGGATGGATGGAGGTGGGTGGGTGGGTGGGTGGGTGGGTGGTTGAATGAAAGTCAGAAGTACAAGCACAGTTAAGAATATATATAGAATATAATGAAAAACAGGAGAAACTGTAACAATTGTTGAATATTTATACCTATCACGTTCGCAAAACAAAGATCATAAAAACTCAAAACAATAGAACATGTGCTGATAAAAGTGTTAACTTTGTTATGATAAATACAACTAATCTTTAAATTTATGGATGAATGTTGAACAAATTTTGAAATGAAATAAATTGTGTTGAGTTGAACGGCTATTATATGTTTGAGATACCGCGCAGAGAGAGAGAGAGAGAGAGACAGAGCAAGCAATATATATTTACTTGGTAATGACCACTACTTTTTATAAATTAACATTTGTTTTGTCTAGGCTCTGACAGAAAGGGGTACAGATGATGAGAAATATGTCTCCATGGAGAGGGGTCTGAAATCACAAATTGAAGAACTCCAGAAAGAAGAGGTAAGAATACTTTTTAATTTTTAATTCAGAAAGTCAACATGAATATCAAAAGAGAACAAGAAAGATCCGAGGGTAAGGAAAAAGGGAGAGAGAAGAGGGAAGAGAGAGAGAGAGAGAGAGAGAGAGAGAACAGGAAGATGAAAGAATGAGAAAGAGGGAGACAATGAGAGAGAGAGAGAGAGAGAGAGAGAGAGAGAGAACAGGAAGATGAAAGAATGAGAAAGAGGGAGACAATGAGAGAGAGAGAGAGAGAGAGAGAGAGAGAACAGGAAGATGAAAGAATGAGAAAGAGGGAGACAAGGAGAGAGAGAGAGAGAGAGAGACAGAGAGAGAGAGACAGCGCGAGACTTATCATGAATCATCATATTGGTTCAAACAGACCATCATAGAACATAATAAATGTAATGCACCTGCACCATTAATGACACCCAAATATGAGATAATAGATCCATTTATAAAGTCAACTGAAAGTTGGCCATCACATAAACATAATGGCCCGAATTCACAAAGCAAGGTTTGAGCTCAGACCAAGGTTTGAGCTCAAACCTCCTTTTGTTCTTTACAAACCAGGTTTTTATTAAAAACGCGTAAAACGCATCATATGACGTACGAAAGCCAAGGTTTGTAGATAAACCTCCTTTGTGAATTCGGGCCAATATCTTAACATTATGAATGATGATCTACATTTCTTTGCAACCATGCACTATATTGATCAGAATAGACAAACACATAACATCCTAAATATAATGTAGCTTAAACTGACACCGTCACCCAAATAATCGAACCGTATGTGATATTAATTGAAAGTTGGGTAATCTATCAATGCCACATAGACATGTTATCAATCTTGGCTTTTATACATACAACTATATTGATTTGAATAGACAAAAATAGAACACAATAAATTTAGTACAGCTGCAACGACAAGGTCACCCAAACAGTAGATAATGGAACCATTCATGTACCGGTAGTGCAATAAATTTGACCTTTCTATGGATGTCACATAAACATGTTATCTTAACATTCTGAATGATATCTGAGGTTTGTGACACCACTTCCCGTTCAGCACCTGTCGTGATCGATTACAAATGGAGCCATACATTTTAATAAAAAGACCAGTTCACATATATATGCAATTTCGTAGCTTTAATTCTTTCTTCAAGCCCCACTGCACTACTTGTATCTACTTGCGCCCTCTATATAGTAAACAATGCCTAATCAGTGCCTGTTCGTCCCCCATGATCCCCTTTTTCTTATGTTAATTGAGAGCTCATTTGATGAGATAACACCTGTCAGTGACCTTGCAGGGAGGTCTAATCCCCCTGGCCAAACTAGTACAGACAAGCTTTAACATTTATTGTGATTCTTAAAGTTGCTTAAAGTTGATGTTGCTTTCCAGGTAAACCTCAAGAAAGCTATATATTATTAAAGTTAAAGACCAGTTATGGTCATGCGATTGCATTGTGAAAGAAAACGTTGTGGAATCGATCAGAAACGGTTGATCATCTAGCATAATTGGTGTATACTGCAAGGTCATGGAATCATCAAAATGATAAGAAATTTGGCCCAGTCTTGATAAAGTTACAAGCACTGTACACAGAAAGATGTTTATGGGACTACCCCCACACGTGCGCGACACATGCGTTATATCTATCAGGTCCAAATAGATATAATAATTTACCAAATATATCAATTAGTAGGCGGTTTCTTGGCAAGATTTGTATGATAACGTATTGGTCAAAACATATTCTTTCACATGATTGGTAATAAGAGCTTCCATTTCATTTTTTGAGAGGGGGGCATTTCCAAAACTGGTCTTTACCTTTAACACTGACCTTTGATAAGTTATTATATACATTGAAATGTACACTGTAGATCACAAATGTGAACTGGTCTTTTTCAAGGACACTTACCTCTAAACTACAAATGCCCTAGCTGGCCATTAACGCCAGTATGCTAATTAATTATACAAGTCCAACCCTGAATATTAATGAGCATCATCAATCAATGATCGTGCATCGGTGGTAATTGGATGGGAGTATGGTTGCCATGGTAATAGGCTTCTGTATTCATTTGCCATTCTGCATCACTTGCTGATGGTGAATTGGAGTGTGGAAGTATAGTAGTGGCTTTGACAATAGAAACTGCTTCAGTTATTCTCTTGCTGGAAAGAAGTAGTTTTTTCGTGAACTTTGACAATAGAATATGTTGCAGTTATTTTTTTGCTGGAAAGATGTTGTTTCAATGAGAACTTCGACAATAGAATACGCTTCAGTTATTCTCTTGCTGGAAAGATGATGTTTTGATGTGAACTTTTGATCAGTTTGGAATAATCTTGTAAGTAATGTGTATGTGAGGAATATATTGTTATGAATGAGTCGCTTCATATAAAGGTAGAGATAGTTACTTTAGAGAAGATATTGTACTATGTCCCATTTGCAGGCCAAAAAAAATGAAAAGGTTAAATTCCAACGGCATTTGAAAGATAATACTAATTTAGAACTTCCCTTAAAAAGGGGGGGCTTGAAAATGTCTTTAAGTGGGAAAATAACGACTATTAGTTGTTAAACCGACTTAAGAGCTATAGAGCCAGTAAGTAGTAGTCTGATTTTCAAACCATTGTACCGAAAGGTCGTACGTTTTATGCTGCGCAAAGATTCAATCAGTTTAATTTTGGCCATTACAAGAAGTGGGTTATCGATGTAGACAAATGCTCAAGTATATATATAATGTTTTGTGTGGTTTTGAATAAAATGAACTTGAACCTTACAATATTATTGTGCCTGATCAATAAAATTGAACTTGAACTTGAATCTAACAGAGCAAGCTGAGGGAGGAGCTCAGTCTCCACCAGGAGCAGCATAAGAGCTCCGCCTTGAAGGTCGAAGGTCAGGTGACGGAGATGCTGGATTCTCACGAGAGGCAGGCGGCCGGGTTCAAGGAGCAGATCCGCCAGCACGCACTGACCATCGTCTCCTTGGAGGAGAAGGCTAAGAAGACACAGAAGGAGCATCAGGCCTCCAGGAAGGAGGCCAAGGAGCTGGAGAAGAAGCTTGAAGGTGAGTCCTGGGGCCTTTGTTTGTTGTTGTTGATGGAATTATAATGTTACCCTGTAAGTTGGGGCTTTGATCAGATCGGAAGATCGAAGCGACACCCTCACACCTTTGATCGGTATCGGCAACAAAACTCAGTATAATTTTTTTTTTTTTTTTTTTTTAATGCCGAAAATTTTCAAGTTTTGGGCTATCCAATCCCAAAAAATATCCATAGCTGGGATTATTTTGTCATTTGGAGTTGTTGTAGACCATGTTTTTTCTGATATTAAGTGTCTTTTCATGACTTTGAAATTGATAATATTAGTCTAAGAATAGAGGCAAAACATGCGAGCCACCATCTTGGATTTTAATGACAATGGACACAAAATGCGTACCTACATTATAATCCAAGATGGCGGCTTGCATGTTTTGCCTCTTCTCTTAGACCAATATTATTAATTTCAAAGTCATGAAAAGGCAAACAGTGGTTATCAATAACTTCATAATGAAAGTCATTGTTCCAATCACTGTAGTCCTCATTATTAGTAACAAATATTTGTTTCACATTGTTGCTATAGTTTATTCATTACTTAATTTTAAATTATTCTTTATTGTTCATTTGTTGTTGCTCCCATCAGCATTGTTTCCACAGTTAACTTTAACTATTCATGCTAAAAACATAACTTTTACCGTAATTGATGTCAATCGTTGTCAGTCATCATCATTGACACCATGACGCTCACAAAGTTTGTCTTCATTATCATTAACACAAGTATCATAGCAACATTTATCAGTCTTATCTACGTACTCTTCCCATCATTGATAGTTCTTGTTACCAGTCATCTTCATTGTCACCACAATATTTTTTTCAATTATCATTATCATATAATGATAATGCTTAGAGACTTAGGTGGCAAGTGCTTTATAAGCACCGTTTTTACTATTATTATTATAAGTACTTCCAAGCTTTGTCAAATCCCTTATCTCTGAGTTATATTTGTTCAGTCACTTGCCTTTTAGGGTCAAAGATATGATCTATATCTAGGTCCAAAGTGTAAAATATCAAGGAGTAGGTTGAGGCATTTGTTTATTAGTAACCATGCAGTCTCTTTTCCTTTTATTAGTTTAATGTGTAATGCTAATGGTTTGTTTAAAAGAATAATATGATGGATGATTTGAAATCTTCAAGACGTACATTGCCTCCCATTGAAGCAACTTTTAAAAAAAATGAATTCACAATTTCTGCAGTTCAAACCAAGCAAGTGGAGGAGGAATTGAAGAGAATCAAGGCTTCTTCCCCTGCCAAGCCTGTCATCGTAACTCAACCTTCTGCTGAGGTACCGGCCCTTCAACATGCCATCAACCTGATCAAGTAAGACATTGAAAAATGTATTAGGGTCATTCCATAGGGTTGGGGCAATTTTTGTGACATACCAGAAGTGAGAAACCATGTCTCCTATCAACTGTAACAATGATTGCTCAAATTGAGTTTAGAAGAAAGGGCATAGCGAACTTTGTTGAGAAATATTCAAGCTTCATGGTGAATAAATAGCATGGGCCCAAAGTTTATGTTATATTATATGAATATGATGTCGATGTAAAGCTGGTAAAAATAGAAATGTGTATTAAGCAAAGATTTTGAAGAGAATCAACTGAAACAGGAATGATTCTGACATTGCATTACTTTATATTCATTGCATAAAAACCTATTTAGTGCTAAAAGACATCATATAGCATAGACATCTATGTAAAAAATGGAAATGTTAATATTATGATCTTTTGCTTGTTTGTAGGAGGGAGAACGGCCAGCTGAAGAAGGAGATGCAAGACCAGCAGGACGTTGTCTTGGGTCTCAGGAGAGACTTGGCCGGAGCCTCGGCAAGACTTTCAGACATGACAGGTAAATCATCGTTTTGAGTGACAGCTCGGGTTTAAATCCGGGATAGGAAAAAGTATGTGCATACATAATTAGATTTAATTACATTTTGATGTAATTAATTGTATTTGAAATATTTATTTAAAACAAATAATATCCCTGAAGAGCCAGAAGGGCATTAGGTCTTAACCTTTGACACCTGTTTAATATCATTCTGACTTGCATTTGATGATATATTGTCTGCTGAGTGCAAAAGATTTGCTCATACAGTACTAATTAATATGGTGTGATTTAATGCACTTCTGCCTCTAATTCAATTATAACATGGTTCACATCTGCTGTATTCATCACAAGAAAGCATAGGTGTGAATTTTTTGTAAAGAAAAAGAAAACCTGGCTCATGAACGAGTCGGTGTACATAAAACAAGGAGAAGCTCACATAAGTTCACAACTAGGCGTTGTGGCGTGCGCCTGTAATCCAGCCAACAATGGAAGTTACAAACTGATTCAGCTAAGGACGCAGGTCCGAAACTGAGTCACGTCTTTCGGATGGTGACGTTAAAGGTTGGTCCACAGACAAAAATAATCATATATGATTGATACACGTCTATAAAAAAAACAATTGCACACACACATAAGTACAACAATTAATTCCTCTACATGTACCTCCGATCGCTTTGTGTGCCTCCAGGAGAGCTGAGTGATCGCCAGAAGGAGGAGATGGAGAACCAGAAGGCTCTCATCAAGGACCAAGAAGCCGAACTGACCACTCAGAGACAGCAGCTGGTCAAGCTGTCCGAGCTGGTGGACAGGAAGGGGATCGAGGCGGAGAACATGGTCAAGGAGATTGCGTAAGTTTAAAGCCCCACTGCACATCTTATAGCAAACAATGCCTAATTGGGGACCATTGGTCCCACATGATCCCCTTTTTCTTATGTTAATTGAGAGCTGATTTGATGAGATAACCACCTGTCAGTGACCTTGCAGGGAGGTAATCCCCCCTGGCCAAACTAGTGCAGACAGACTTGAAAGATAAACTTGAGTTCTGTTAACGATAATGAATGAATGAATGAATAAATAAATGATCACAGAATCCAACAAAACTCAATGATTGTTCAAGATTACAACTAAATGACATGTGCCAAACGATTTTGGTCGAAAATGTATAGGGGCTGAGTAATGAGCATGGAAAGATAAGGAAATCCAGGTAAGTAGGCCCGACACCATGGGCTTAACACAGGTCACTATGTGCAAATGAGAGTTGTGGTTTTCATTGAAGATGATTTCTAGCAAGTTTTTGTGAGTTTGTTTTTATTTTACTGGTTCAAACAATCAATCTACTGCAGGATAAGGAATCCAGTTCACAATCATGAACATGAGATGGACTTAATAACTTAAACCTGAATCTGTGATTTCATAATTTTATATTTTGTATCTGTACGAGACAAGCTAGCCACACTTGCCCCAGATGATACAAGCATTACAAAATTGTGCCTGATCAAATTGCCATGTAATGTTGAAAAATGGACAGAGTATATTGTCACTTTTCTCCATCCCATTAGCAAGATTTTATAGAAAGTTTAGACATACACTACTGCCTAAAGGTTTTGGCAGCGGGCTGACCCGATGCCCGAAGCGCGTAGCTGAAGAGACGATGTTCGGGTCGCGCCCGATGTTCGGGTCGCGCCCGAAATCTGCCCGAAATCAGCCCGAAATCAGCCCGAAATCAGCCCGAAATCTGCCCGGTACTATATTCGCCTTGATATGATGCGCGTGCTGAAGTCGTGCGTTTTTAAGACTCGCACGCGTCAAGACCCGATGACGTCACGTTGAAAAGTCAAATTGGTCGAGAAAAGCGATTCAACTGCAGATCAATTTGCCTATACAATTTGTGTGTTAAAACATGAATCGCACCGCACGAAAATTATACACAAATACACGTAGAGTGTATGGGAGAGTCGAGTGTATGGTAGGAAAGACGCTCACTAATTTGTTTTGGTGTTCACCAACTCTCACAGCAATATGAGTAAGGCAGTCTAAAGTCTAGTCTAGACCCCCTGATTTAGATCTAACAGTGGATGACCACCGTAGGCTTTAGATACTTTTCTGCCAAACATCTTCGAAGAGCTAGGCCCAGGGTCCATGAAATTAGCAGTCGCTAGTCGGACGGCAACGGGGACGGCAAACGCTAGCATAGCTACCGTACCACATCGTCATGCCTAGCCTAGGATCTAGCCTAAACTTAATAAAATGGCTCAATTGAGCACTCATCAGACTAATGATATGAACAATTTGGTCTCACCTTACATTATGCCAATGACACATAAGTCCCTGTTTCCATATTTTAATTCCAAGGATTAAGAGATGCTTTCTTTGTAACAGCTAAGTCATAATTAATACAAATAGTGCTACGTTGTGTAGCCTGTAGGCATAGCCTATGCTAATAACAATATGCATGCATGTATCTAGATTTTGGACGCACATGGTACGCGAAGCTTACGTAGATATCTAGGTCAACTTATGACCTATGCTCGTGATGCATGCATCACATTCGTAACCCCCATCCCCCTCCGAGGAGATTTGCTCCCCTAAAAAAACATCTGCTTTTATTAAGACCAGCTTATTATCTGGGTGGACTTCCCCCTTAAATGAACGGGGGAAGGGGGGTATTGATTTCAGGTGGTAAACTTTTTAAAGAATGGGGAAAATTGTCGTCGGGAGGTAATTGTCCTGATACATTATTTTTTTCAATTCGTCATCATTATTGAACATCAATTATATTTAGTATCATCATTTTTTGTTATGTTTATTCTTTGCTTGTCAAATTGAAAAATTGACCCCCCCCCCCCCCCCCTCCTCCTCCCGATTGGAACAAAGACGGAGTTGAATGGACTCCTGGGATGGGTATGCGATTTAGTTGTGCGTGTGTGTCTGAGTGAAAAGGAATATGAGGCATCTTTCCGTAAATGGATTTAAGGAAGCTTCCCGTGGTCAGTATAATATGTGCATGTTTGTCAGAGTGGAAATCATGAAATATGCTTCTTCTTTTTTTCTTGAAAAAATGTTATTGACAATCATTATGAAATTACTATACAACTACCCCCTTCCCCCCCCTCGATATGCAACTAAAACGGAGTTGATATGTATATTATTATAACTGTGGGTATGTGCATGTGATAAGTGTTGATTAAAATCAATCGAGGGATAATTAGAGAGGGAGGGGTAGGATTAAAGCCGGGTGATGCCCCAAACAATCGAAATGGATCAAAACAAGCATGTGATAACGGATATATTTTTTCTGAAGCGTTTTCACAAATGAAAACACGTGCCTCTTATTCCCATTTAAAGAAAAAAAAAACGGAAGGAGAATGGAGAAGGGAGAAGAAAAGGAAGGAGAAGAAAAAGAAGAAGGGTAGATGAAGAAGCAGGGGGGGGAACGAAGGAGAAGAAAAAGAAAAAGAGTAGATGAAGAAGCAGATGGGCGGGGCCGGTGGAGAAAAAGAAGAAGTGGAGATGAAGAAGCAGAGGGGTGGGGGAAGAAAAAAAGGAAGGAGAGGAATAAGAAGAAGGGGAGAAGAAAGGAAGGAGAAGGAAGGAGAAGAAAAAGAAGAAGACAATCTAAAAAGAAGAACAAAAATAGACACACGAAACAAGCAGAGAACTTATTAATCAATTCCAAAATTAATTTATTCACCAATGAATTGAATGTTTGAATGACGAGAGCTAGCGTAGCGTATATTTCATATTATGTTTCAAGTGTTTCTAAACAAAGAGTTTGGAGACTAAACTGGGCAACATGCGGTTATCTCAGAAGTTATTTATAAACAGATCATGTTTGCGCGGTAAGATGACATGATCTCAGTAGTGATGATTGAACCAGAAAACACCTCCCTGATTGAACCTTCGAGAGAGAGAGAGAGAGAGAGAGAGAGAGAGAGAGAGAGCAGTTCTGCCCTGAAAACTAAGCGTATGCATTTGTTCGAATCTTTCTCATCATCTTTTCTGTTTTTGCATTTCTTTGTTCCACCCTCTCTCTCTCTCTCTCTCTATGCTTGTATATTCCCTTCTCTTGTTCATTACGGTTCTAGTTCTAGGAGAATTACCCTTGGGCAATCACCCCGGCCAATTACTCCCCCCCCCCCCCCACATTTACCTTTCCCTGAAAATTACCCCATTCCACAATCACCCCCTTGTTTAATTCCATGTTTTTCTTTCTATCAATCATGTATTTTCGATTATCATTTTTTCTTTCCATACGTAGATCTTTATGAAGCAATTATTAATCATTCTTCTGGTTTCCTTCGTAAATGTATTCACTTTATGTATTTCTTAGATTTTTTCTATCATTTGCTATTTTTTCCTCAAGCCTCAAGTATCTCTTTGTTATTTCCTTATGTATTACTCGTATTTCGAATTTTTATTTCAATCTATAACGTATTTTCATTGTTTATCGCCATGCTATCTTGTGTGTGTATTTTCGTGGGGTGGGGGGGGGGGGGGGGTCTCTCTACATCATCATTTTAATAATCGCCATCAATACATACAGCCAGCATTTTCATCATCGTCCATCAATATCATCACCATCATCATCTTAAAGAGATGGTTTATTGATTTCAAACTTGACTGAATTTGGTACCATTGCAATCGAAAAATTACACTGAGTAAAATCATTACATTTGTGTAACTTGTACATTCGAGCGAAATTTATAAAAGTTGATTGAACTTGACGAAAAATCAACCCTAAAACATCGTAAGTCAGCTGATTTTCGAAGTGACATCACAATATGAACAGCGGGCCGCTCAGCTGAAACGATTGACGACGAGAGTTGCAGTTTGCGTGCGATTTGCATTGACTCTCGAGTACCGTACCCATTTATAACTAACGCTGTTTACCTTCATCAAAATCCCCTGGAAATATGGTTATGGACGAAAACATACTTGAGTATACTCCAGAAGGCTCTTCCATGGCATGGTTTTGGTTCTTAATCTGACGTTAGTCTAGATAAATGGTATATAACTTCCAAAAAGCGATGGAATATATTGTCGATGTAGCGTTCAAGTTTCCCGTAGCTGGTAGCTGTGCGTGCGTACTCTGTGCATGTACTATGTGTGCAAGACACTGACCTCTATAATGCGTGCATCACATCTAGCGCAGCTTGCTAGCCAGCCTAGCCCGTACCCCGGCGCTCGAGCTAGCCGTGAATCGCGAACCGGACTGAACTGTTTCTCTCGGTTTATCAGGGTCCTATACGACTTAATTTATCAACAATGTAAATTAATCAGCCTAATCACACATTTTTGTAATGAATATCTGGACAATTCTATGTAAATTTGTCGCCTATTTCACTCCAAAAGAGTCGTTAGGTCAGCATGCAAAATGTCCTTTGCCTTCCCAGATCAGACAAATACACGCTGAAGTGCCCTCAGAATATGTGATTATTTTCCCGATTTTTATGCTCAAATGTGACGGAAAATAAATAAAAATCAAACAAACATTTGTAGAAAGTATCATTTATTCAGTGTATCTCATTCAAAATGCCAAAAAAAGAGGAAATATCACCACTGGCGGTAATATACAAACAACGTTAACCCATATCTGAAAATTGCAATGGGTATCCAACATTGTCCCGAATGTGTGATGTAGGTTGTTCATATTGTGACGTCATAGTTTCGCATGTAAAATAACGCCGTCAATTCACTTAGTGAGTGGGTTCAGGAAAGGGTAACAAAATTGCATTTAATTTATTCCTCACAACAGTGAGGGCTTCAAAAGTACTTTGCTCAATTTGTTAATGTTCTCAGCAATCTGTAGAGGTGTAATTTGCCCATTTTCCACATTTCAATGAACCATCTCTTTAATAATCGCCATCAATACATACAGCCAGCATTTTCATCATCATCATCATCACTACGGTCACCATCGATAAATCGGCATCAGAACAACTCAACATCTCTTCAGTGACTGGGCAATAACTTTCCTTTTCCACCGACAAAGCGGTTCCCTTTTGAAATTTGATTTGTTTACTAAAGCTTTGTTTCGTGAAGTTGCCCTCTCACTTCAGACATGCATGCCGCTGCGGTTTTTAGAAAGAACAGAAAAGGCATTTTCCAGAAACTTTAGATCACTTGTTTTGTGACTGTAGGAGAGTTGTACCACTGTGGGAAAAATTGGTGGATAACATTAACACTGGCACTGATCACAGTTATAATCTGACTTTGTCAAAATTTAATTTTTTGTTTGGGATACAGTCAAGGGACAAATACGCCTCTTGTATAAATTTTCTCTGTTTATGTTTAAAATATTATATTTACTCATGTAGGTTTCAGGGAAAAGAACTTATTTTCGAAGCATTTGTTTCAATGGTAAAGTTCAAACAAAAAATAGAATATAAAATTGCCCAAAAGAAAAATAAGTTACAAGTCCATTTTAAGAAATGGTCTATCAAGTTTAACTGAAATTTAGGAGTAGTCTTGCAAAGCTCTGTTGTCATTAACATCTTCATTGACTTTTTGAAATGTAAACTTGCCCTCTGGGAAAGTATGTGTGTGTGTGTGTGTGTGTGTGCATGTTTATGGGTGCACGAGTGCGTGCCTGTTTTGTAGTTTTAAGATGATATTATATTTTATATTGCTGCTTTTACTCTGTTAATTTTTCAAAAATAACAATAAAAACATAAAAAAATATAAAAAAAAGATTAACAAATTTCATTAAAAAAAAAAAAAAATACAAAATTTAAAAAAAAAAAAAAAAAAAAAAGAAAAGGCGCAAACATTGCGTAACATGCACTTTCTCTGTCATGATGGCTCGTAGTAGGTCCATGCATCAAGTCACTCAGCAAGAGTTTGAGATACGAGTCGAGTCGTTGACTGGTATAATTATGTCAGCAAGATAAGAGATCAATTTGTTTCTCTGCAGTACTTGTTGGCTGAAGGCTGGTGGAATTTGAGCGAGCGCGAGCTTAGTAAATCAACAATTATCGGAGTGAAAATATTTGCGACCTTTTTTTCTTCTTCTTCCAGTCTCTCTCTCTCTCTACCCCACCCATTTATCACTTCACCATCTTCCCTCTTTCTTTCATTCTTACTCCCCATCTCCCTCTCTTTCATTTCGCTATATACCCCGTCTCCCTCCCCCGTCTTTCTCCTGTTCCTCTCTCTCCCCGTCTCTCCCCTTTTCTTTCACCTTTTCTCATACGGTATTCATTCCTTTCCTGAAAATCTCACAGCATGTGCGTCATTTTCACTGAAATAACGGCCATATTTTTCATATTATAAGAAGTGTAGTTGTTTCAAGAAAATGGACAGGTCAGCTGAAAGTAAGTCCTTATAATTATTTGGATGTTTTGATATTTTCGGTTGATTCCAGATGAAGAAAAGCAAAGGCAAACTGTTCGCCAGATTCCGGTAAAAATCGCCAGTCAATCCTTCTTTGAGTGTGAAGCAAGGGTTACCGGATGCGTGTGGGTCACCTCCCTGGTTTTACCAAAGCATTTATCCTCGTACCAGACGGTTAATTTTGTCTATTTTGTAATTAGCCGCCTGGAGAAGAAAAAAATCTGCGGTAGTCCGCAGTTGACAAAAAAGTTAGGCGACAACTGCACCAAAATAAGTGATAATACTTCAACGTAAATACTTAAATTGTAAATTGATTTAATTTTTAGCTATGTCCTTCCATCGTGTTTATTTTAACTTGGACAAAATGACATGAGTTCGAGAACGCCGACTCGGCAGACGTTCACCGCATGTTAATTAAATCTGTTTAATGGTTGTTTTCTTGACAAAAACATCGAGTTAGAGTGACTATTGTGACGTTTGGAGATAACCATTATGACATCACAAAGCCGCGTAGCACTAGCATTCCACGCAGATGCGCATTTTTTCACAGACATTGCGCGCAAAGCAACGGCGCATAGCAACAAAGTAAACAAAGCAGCTCGAAGTTCGGGAACTTCCCGAAGTTCGGGCGCTCCCCCACATTCCGCGCGTGCGTTCAATTCAGCTGCCCGAAATCTGCCCGAAATCTACCCGAAATCTGCCCGAAATCTGCCCGAAATCTGCCCGAACTTGCTCACATTTTTGGCAATTGACACTCAAAAAAAATACGCGACCCGCGGGTAGCTTGCCCGCGCCCGCAGCCCGCTGCCAAAACCTTTAGGCAGTAGTGTATGCAGGTATCTGAATATGGTGTAATGTTCAAAATTGAAACCTTTAACTTTTATGATGAATGCATACATGCCAACTGTTCAGATTAAAGTTGATACTCTAAGCAAATAAATGTCCCTTAATTTGTTACCTACGGCAAGTATATGTTATTTTTTAAGTTTTTCAATTACTTAGTATATCACAAAAAAATTCTGTCTACTCGAAATCCTCAATTGAAATGTCTAAAATATCCGCCTCTCTTTGCATAGAAAATCAGTCACGGCGCTGGTCTACTATTTATGACCTCACGTCCGGGAGACAGTATATTCACGTACCCGGATGTTCCATAGCAAACATGTGCAGAGTGATACGATTTTCTGCATATTTTTGTTTCAAAGGCTGAAAAGTCTAATAAATCATAATTCTATGTACAATTCTTTACCTTCCCCTAGTACTTCATAGTATTAATATCAATTCCCCTTTTAAAAATTATGACATATACATGCCAACGATGTGCTATTAGTCGATATTTTCACCATGTAATTTTTGTTTTGGTGTTGAAATCGGCCCATGCAGGCACGGAGTTAACAGTAGCTGTCTACCCATGCACAGTTCATTACCATACACTACAGCGATCTCCCGATGGTTTCTTCTTCCTTTTTCCCATGTCTTTCGCCTTCCTTGCCCTGAACATCCTTCATCTACCAATTCTGACACCGGTAGTCAGGAGCAAGTCTCTGTTAGTTGTTTTTCTTAGCTGGCAACGTCGCTTTCATTCTCTTGCAATTGCCGATAAACATATAACTATAGCGCACGTACGTTCCATCACAAGCAAGCAGCGCCTACAGCAGCGGCTTGGTCTTACCTCCCGATTCTGCTCGCTTCACGAACGTTCATGCAAGAGCCGCATCACTCGACAAAATATTATAGAGGAAGCGCGCTTGCATGATCTCGTTCAAGTTTGATGTTTTACAACATAAAATGTTTAACTGGTACTGTATCCTTTTTTGAGGCAGTCACACACATCTATGATAAGTACTATCATAGTTCTAGACCTATTCGTTTTACAAAACTGCTCATGTACATCTGATGACAATATAATGCATCCGCCTATTCATAAGTGCACGATTTAACTTTAATTCCTAAGCAGTAAACTCGTCTTAAATCTCTACCAAATAGGTGAATATGAGGATATAAAAAGAAATCTGCGACTGGAAAATGTTGCTTCGTTATTCTTCATTCAAATGAAAACAGAAAATCCATCAAATATACTCCTTAACAACAACAAATCTAAGCTCTGACAGGATAGCATTTACGTAGGGATATCACTGCCATTCACTCTCACTGAGCCCATGACTCCCGTTCGTGACGTCACGGATAGAGGCCCGACTCTACGTGCACTTCCGGGTTTCAGACTTAGATATTTTGGTAGAGTTTACTCAAATAAATTCATTATTCTAAACTTGTTTTGTCGGGTGGACACCATTTGGTGTTATTATGGGGGTTAAAAGCTTTCTATTTATGTAATTATCTCAGTATTTGGGATTGTCTTAGAGTATCTACTTTAAAGAGGAACATTCCTCTTTTTGGGAGAAGATAATTATCATTTTAATGCAGGTGTTCCTCTTCCTGTACAAATTTGTCTGTAGTATTGAATAGGAGAGTTAGGATTGTTCCTCTTTTTTTTTTAAATAGCATAATTTGTACAGATTTCTGATTTTCAAATGTTGGCATGTATGTGAATGGAGAAGCCAGTCAAAGATAATGGCCACTGTATCGTCTGTTTCTATATCTTGTGCGACCAATTAACTGAATACACTGGCATTTTAAAGCTGGACTGCACTACTTGTAGCTACTTATAACCTGTATACAGACAGTAATGCCTAAGCGGTACCCGTTGATCCCCATGGTCCCCTTTTCTTATGTTAATTGAGAGCTGATTTGATGACCTGCCAGTGATCACGCATGGAGGTCTAATCCCTCCTGTCCAAAATAGTGCAGATAGGCTTTAAGTGCAGGACAAAAAGGATGTTAAAGCATGATCAATCCTGTTTTGAGACAGACATACCTGGACAAAAAATTCAATAGTTATCCATGCCTGAACATCTTTATGCATACAGCCATATGTTGTGCTTTTCATCTCCAGTGCACAGAAAGAACTGCTGCTGAGACAGAAGAAGGACACCGCAATCAAGGACTCGGAGCTGAACAGACTGGAGCAGAACCTCAAGCAGGAGCAAGTTCAATCCCAGAAGGCCAAGCAGGAAGTGGAACAGGAGGTAGGAAGCGAATATATTTATTTAATTTTCTGTTGTAATTCTTCCGTTTTTTGAAAAAATCCTCTTACTGAAGGGAAGTTTTTAAAACAAAATTTCTCTTGAACTGCTGTACCATCTCTTGTTGGCTGTGCGTCAACATGATGTATGGAAGTTATGCATGAAATGGAATTTCCTGCAAATCTGGTGTAAGTGAACTGTGAAATTGTGTACACCATAACTCCTGATTGAGTATCTTCATCAGGTTTAATGCTCAAGTCAACTTTTTAATCATTTTTTCTTTCTTTGGTGTAAAGGTTTGATCACAAGCGAGCTTTTATCTGTAGGATCACAGTATTGAGGATAGAGTGCATGTGCACTCATTCATAGGCCACATTCATTGAGCTCCCAGTTGTTCCTGCCATAGAGATTGCACATGAGAGGAAAATGTTTATGTGTCACAACTGTCTCTGCTCTGCTAGCTATGGGTAAATCCTACTCACATACATACAACCCATGTTTATTCAATAAAACAGATTTCATTCCTAATTAAAGTCGTGTTTCATCTATCATATTGTTTTTGTTTCTACAGGGTTTGATCACGAGCGAGTTGTCAACCACAGGGGCACAGTGCAGAGGAGAGAGACACGCTGAGGTCATCTCCAGACAACGAGAAGCTCTCGGAGAGCTGAGAGGCAGGATAAAAGGCATGGAGCAGAACAGACCCCCATGTAAGTAAAGTGATGTCCCTGATTATGTATTGTATTGTATGCATTGTACACTGATTCATATGCAACCTAGAAGTTGGCTTTGAAATGGAAATTTCTTGATTCTAACCTAGTCAGTGCACTCATGCCCTTTATAATTATATTGATAATTTGTTCTTGTTTTCTACCTATCACATAATGATATATTGCTTCTAAATGACTTTGGACATTATTACCTTGGTTTTTGCTATAGCCACCATTATCAGTGCACAGTGCATTCAAGGAATATATCCAATCAGGGAGGTGTTTCACAAAGATCCTAAGTCGAACTTATCTCTAAGTTGGTCTTAAAAGTTATGGAAAGCCATTAGCATCCTTGAAAATATCTTGTAAAAGTTATTTTAAAAGGTATAAAATGTTGATTCAAATCATTCGTATTTCCTATTATCATGGGAGATTTCATGTTCTTGATGTGGAATTCATGGAAAGTCTAAAATACTTGATTTTTAGCTTTTGAATATATTTCATTTTAAGGCTACAAATGGCTCTCCATAACTTTTAAGTTCAACTTAGAGTTAAGTTCGACTTAGAATCTTTGTGAAACACCCCCCAGAACCCCAACTATTACACCTGGGTTGAGTTCAGCAAATGTAGATTAATCTCTTGCCAGAGGACGTTAGTGTCATGGCAGGGGAATAAACCTTGCGATCTACAGTCCAGTGACTGGTCCATTAGACCACAACACCTCCACAATTAACACAAATCCTCAATTACATGTAACTCCTCCCCCAAACTCCCTTATAGGATTTAGGCCCATCTGTAGACAAATATACACTTTCTTTTATAGTATTTTAGTGAAGGTCCTTTTCTATACATACTGTAATGATCACTTCTAGAGTGGTTTATGTGTTCATGACTTAATTTTTTGTTTCTCCTTTGAAAAGAAATCTTTCCTCTGTTGGGGGAAGAAATACACAGATATCGTTTGGCACCTTAATGATTTTTAGTAACATAGATGTCATGAACACATAGCGATATCTAAAACTTGATGGAATTTACATTGTATTCTCTGTCATTTATAATGGCGTTTGTCTACTAATGCTCAGAATAACTATGAAGTACCTAATATTTTTGTTTTCATCACTATTTCTTCTACAGTACCCACTCAAGACCAGGCCTTACAGCAGGTCATCCTCCTCAAGAAAGAGCTCGCCGAGATGAGAGCAAAGCAAGCCCAGCTCTCGGCCATGTCAGGCCAGTCCTCCTCCCCCGACGTCCTGCTGGAACGTGAGGTCGCCAAGGCCAGAGGTCAAATCTCGACCTCTGTCTCGGACGCAGCCATCGAGAGGAGCGCCAGGGTGGAAATCCAACAATCCATGGATAAGAGTGAAACAGCTGTGAGAAATAATTTTCTAAAATGATTTATATTTTGTTTATTGTTTTAACCTGCACTCAAAATTGACTTAGTGACTATTTACACCATCTTACAATATTACTAATTGAAAGCTCTTTAAATGTCTGTGTAGAGAGATTGTCTGTTTATTAAGTTCTCTCTTTAAGCAGTTCTATTTATGTACAATGTTTACAGTGATTTACATTTGTAATTCAAATTTCCAAAGTATTTGCAATAACTCCAAAAATATTAGTAAGATTCCCATGATTTTACTTGATTCTGCTACCATTTGTTGGAAACGGTAATGAAATTTATTTTTTTGAAAATTGGATCTGTGAAAGGTATTTACAGCAGATTGTCGTTGAAATCGATATGAAATTTTGAATTGAATGGAACGCATGTACACATCCAAATCAATGTACCTTCAGAGTTTAATCATCTTTCTTTCTTCGATAACCAGTACATAGAGTTATCAAGATTCCCTTGATTTTTTAAATGATCCTGATACAATTTGTTGGAAACAGCAATGAAATTAATTTTTTGAAAAGTGGATTTGTGAAAGGTGTTATTAAATAGCAGCTTGTCGTTCAAATCAAAAGGCAATTTTGAATTGAATGCGAACTCAAATTGATGTACCTTCAGAGTTAAATTTTAATCATCTTTCTTTCTTTGATACCCAGTACATGGAGCTATCAGGGACGGTCGCCCGACTGCTGGGGCTGGGTGAGATCCCCGGCCAGGAATCACTGGCCCACTTGCCCCGTGACGAGAAGGAACGCATCATCAAGGAGAGGGGCAACAGCCACGAACTCATCTTGAGTCGGCTGAAGACGCTCAACCAGCGACTGGAACGCAAGGACGCCCTCCTGCAGGGCTACGAGAAGGACCTGGAGAAGCTGCGATTGGCCGAGAGGGTGGCCAATGAGAAGGCAGGCCAGGTGGAGAGTTTGGCGGTAAGTTTTTTTTGTAATTATTGATTCGCTTTTAATCTGCATCTCTTGTCAGTACTTCTTTTAGAAGCAATACTACATATACTCTGAATTATGTGTTTTTATACTATATTATGATTGGGTATGGGATATTATACCCCCCCCCCCCCCCCCCCTCCCCCCCTCCCTCCCCCCCCCTTTATCTTTTGTTAATGGAAAGGAACAGGAAATGAGGACTTTAACTCAAGAAATATTGAAGAATATTTATTTGTTTTAATTTCATCAAAGATAAAGGTGTTGGTTCGGGTTGGGATTAGGGTTTGGACTTCAGATTAATATTGTGGATAACAATAGGGTCAGTTACAGTCTTTGTCGTTGGACCATGTGTCATTCACTTATACTTTTTATGTTCAATGTTGACAGAGTCTCATGATATGAAATCTCTTTTTTTCAATGTTTCATATCATTCCAATATCTTTAAAAAAAAAAAAAAAATCCATGATATGGTATATGTATTTAAACTTTGTTCAATTTCCTTTGTATTTGTAACCTGTAATTTGTATAGGGCCTCTCAGGATAACTGTTTGAATAAAATTAAAATTTGAATAAAAAATAAATGCATTCTGATCAGCCCTGATTCTGATGATATCATATGTATTCCATGTTGAATGATTCCCCTCATCTGATCAATATTATTTGGTGTCCCGTGTCTGCAGGGTGATGTTAGGAGTCGCCAGGAGGAGTCTCACTACCTGAGAGAGACTCTGAGGAGAACGAGAGAAGAACTAGATAAGGAGAGGAGACTCAATAGTGCAATCAAGAGTAAAAAGGTGAGCTCAACTCTTTGGAATAGAATGGCTTGAAATGTTAAGTGAAAAAAATAAAGAATTGTCTTTGAAGTAGTACTGATTATACTGGAGATTAATGTAAAGAGGTTTCGTGGTCTAGTGGATACGTCACCGGACTTTTGATCACAGGGTTTACGATTCAAGTCCCGCCACGGCACTAATGTCTTTTGGCAAGACATTAATCTACATTTGCCACTCTCCACCCGGGTGAAGTAAATGGGTATCTGGTTGGAAGATATTTCTTGAATGCTTTAGCATGTTATAATGGTGGCTCAGCTAAAGCCGGGGTAATAATATGATACTTTGTATTAAGCCTAGTAGACTACCGTATATCCATATATAGTAGCTGTGCTATATAAATGGACCTATTATTATTTTTATATTCCAATAATCACATTTTCATGTAAGCGTCACTGTTGTTATCTTGGTTTTAGCCAGGCTGCCAAGTATTAAAGGCACTCACAATATTCAAGGAAGGAATTCTCAATGGGTACCTTTTACTAAACCCGGGTCAAGAAAGGCAACTGCAGATGAAATACTCGGTCTCAAGCATAGTTCCTCATGGGTTGGGATTTGAACTTTGAAATTTCGAACCTTGTGGTTCGTCCTATCCGAATTACTTCATCACAATGTCCATACATAATGTAAAATTATTTCATGTTTGCAATATTGGCATTGATTCAGAATGAAAGTCAGTGGGTAACATAACATTGTGTTTCATAGATAACGGAGAAGAAAATGAACATCAGGTAGTAAATGTTCACATCATTTATTTGTAGATTGATTTGAGATTAAAGTGGGTGGGTCATCAGTTTCCATGTGCAGAAGGTCATAATTCGCCGACACCAAACTTGGTGGAAATACCATTAATGGGTGTACAAGTCTGCACACAGCAAACCTGTAGGCCAATTAAGAACTACCCCCTCGTCTCTCAAAAGTCTTCTGTTGATGCAAATGTCAGATAAGGACTTTACCATATGGTAAAAAGACAGATCATTACATGAAGCTAATTGTTGGTCATAAAACTGAGGGCTAATCCTGGTGATTGTTATAGTGGGTAAACCATCGACATCTGTCAGATTCCCCATGAGAGCCCACTTCTATGTTTCTTTAAAGAAAGATTTCTTATTTAGAAATACCACGCTCCTTTGAATGGTTGACACTCTTGTTTTATCAAAGCCTAATTTTCATGTGATTTTACTCCTGTGTAGACATTCCATCTGGAAAATGATGAGAAGAACAAGCAAGTGTGGCCCAAACACAAGTGCTACGAAGATGAAACGAAGACGAATAAGGTAAGTAAACATCGCTGAATGAATATACAGTGAAACCTGTCTATAAAGACCACCCAAGGGAGGCTAAAAAAGTGGTCTTTATAGGCAGGTGGTCTTTATGTACAGGTCCCTTTAGTACAATGATGTTTCAATGAGAAACCGTTTTCAAGGGACACAACAAATGTGGTCTTTGTAGACAGGTGGTCACTAAAGCAGGTTTGACTGTATCTCCTCCTTTGGTGCTTTGCCCATTAGCAGGTCCACACACACACACACACACACGCAAGAACCACCAGGTTAATCCCGTCTCCATCCCTCTCTGTCCTGAGCCTTCATTTTCATCGTTTCATAATGTTTTGTCACCCATCAAGTTAAGACACCATCCAAAAGTTTGCCCTTTCTTTTCCTCTTTTGCTATCCCTCTTCCTTCCAGAAATATGTTAAAGTATTCTCATGACAGCTAGGGCCCTGTGTTTCATTTGTTATCAATAACAAGTTCTGATAATTGTTATAAGCTACTGAAATCCATGCATGATTTGATTGGCTGTGAGCAGATTTGTAATAGATCTGTGGCAGTTCTTATTGATAACAAGTTTTGAAGAAACTGGGCCCAGTGATGTTGCAACACTAACCTTAACTTTTTTTTAAAGGACGAAATTCACAATTTCCTCATTGCAATCATACATGTACATGTAACTCACAAAAATAGAATCTAGGAAGATGCTTGATACTCCATAAATGAGAATCTTGACATTATTTTGATGAGTAAAAATAGATTTCAATGGAGTACTTCCTCGTATCTGAAAGGCCTATCATATTACTGCTGGCAGGGCTGTTTAGTGTTCAGTATACTTGATATCAATACAAATATAAATCTATTGGAGACATGGAATAATGATGATTAAAGCCCATCATCTTTATATTTACCTGTAAAAAATTCTCAGAGGACTCTAATTTACAAGAACGTTCTTTTTAAGTCTCCACACTTATCCTCCTTTTGAATTGATTAAATCAACCAGAATAAAAAGGAAATGAAATTCCTGTTTTTTAAATCCTCAAATTAGTCGTTGTAAAACAGTACTGTACCAAGTAGTTTAAATGGCATCTATCTGGTGTAATTCTCCATCTTTATTCTTCATTTGTGTGATATTTGCATTTTTTGGGCATCTATGTTTTATTTATTAATTTTTGTTGCCCTTTACTCTGTTTGATAAGGAGAGGTAGCGAAGGCTTATTGTATTCCCTCAGTATTGATATCAAAATGAATAACGAATAATAATGATAATAATATTAACAATAATGAATAATGTTGAATCATGATATATGAAATCCATGTCTCTATCTTTTCCAAACACAACAGAAGGAGGGCAAGAAGAAGCTGCAACAGGAGAAGTTTATACGCAAGGAATACGAAATAGAAACACTTAAAGCGGTAAGAATTCCCTCTGATTAATTTGTACAATCTGAGTTTTAAGTGTTAAAGGTATTACAAAGTTTTGGGAAATTTTGAAAAATGGGTGGATAGTGATTCTTTACAATTTTGATATATTTGGATGCCCCTGTGGATGTAATAAAAGCACTGTAAATTTTAGCCCCTAAAACGCTTCTGTTTTTGAGAAAAATTGAATATAAAGATTTACCGGTGCTCCCGGTAAATTTTCATGAATTTCAAATAGCTCCTACGGCCGTACTATGGTAGCTGCGACCATCAAAATCTCAGAATATGTAGTTGTGGTATATAATTTGCGAACGGGAATAGCTAGTCGGTCGACATTGTTTTATAGCTTAAGTAATATCTTGACCTTGAGAGGGAGCTATACAACATAAAGTGATTATTATTTATAATTTTATAACTTAACACTCGATTTCGACCGCGACGATGATCACTGAATATTGTAGGATCGCATATGCTTCCAATATATTCATTTGAAACAAATTTGTGATCCCATACCAAAACTTTGTATTACCTTTAATGCTCTTCTTTCATTCTAGAAATAGAACTGTATAATAATAATTATCTGGATTTGTATAGCATTTAATATAAAATACTGTTTCTAAGCGCTTTACAGATATCATTACCCCCGTCATCAGATTTGTTCACGCACAATGTGCACCATCTCCACTCCCTGGAGGGTACTCCTATCATATGGTATTGCTGTTGTTTAGACAGTTATTGCAAGATTGAAGAAGAAAAAAGGAAAGGAGAGCATAGTCAACATTTAAATAATTGAAACTCTATTATGTAGTATCTGTTTCACATACTTAAGTTTTTGTTTTGAATTCAAGAAAAGGCAAAGTAGGCTGTTGTGATATTCAGCTCATCACATATGACAGTGTAGTATTTCAGTGTTTATGGTTTCTATATGAGTGAATGTAAATCCCTTCCTAGACCTGGGAACTTCTCATCATGTTTTTAGTTTTGTTTTTATCCTATCACAGGAACTAGAAGCCAAGGATCAAAAGCTATGTGAGACCACAGCTAGACTCATCAACATGGAAAATGCTGTAAGTTAATCCTGATAGAAAGCAGTACACTTCATCTTTGGTATCAACTTTTCTGGATTCCCGATTAACATTACAGGCCTACATTTTCTATGCAAATCAGATTTTCATCTACCCGGTACTTCATTTTTATTTTTTTTTGTTGTTGAATCAATAGGAAACTAGTCTTATACATGGGTATCACCCTATTTTACTATCACTCCCGGATTTAAAAGGGAAATCCACCCTGATATTAACTTGGCTTTAATAAAAGCAGAAAAATGAGAGAGAAAAATTAATAAAAGTTTGATCAATATCTGCCTAAAAAGTAGGAAATTGGAAAGTAATGAATTTTAAAAGCTCTCATCTGTGAAACATAAGTTGGCAACACCGTGACATATCTTGCAAGCTCCTCTTTAATTTTGCTCAGAACGGAAATTTCATAAACTTACATTTTGGTAGTTATTGATGATGGAATAGATTTGTTTCATACAGGGGTCATATTGTTTGCAATAATTATATTAAGAGTAAATGTATAATTGAAAATTTTCTTAAGGGAAAATATAGATTTTTGATTTTAAAAAAAAATATTTTTTAGTACGGATAGAGGGAACATTATATGAACATGCCCCACCCCTAAAATATGTGTGTGGAGGAGGGAGGGGGGGGGGGGGGGGGTGGTGGTGGTGGTGTAAATTATCATTTTCCAGAGGTCATTTGTTTGATAACCTCATCTGAGGCCTCTTTATATGTATTTGTGTGTATTATATTTAGATTCATTACAAACAAATCTCATAATAGGAAGTTGGAACAGCAATTTCTCATTCTAGTTAATTTTCTTCTCTTTTTTCTCTTTTCTTACAGGCTATGTCATGATTCTTTTGCTCCAAAACATGTACATCTGGTTAGCTATCCTCCAGGTCAACATCCCTTCCACCTTTCTTTCACATGGGAACAGAGTAATCGCATCAAAAAGGTCAAAGTTCAAAGTTCAGATATCACCAAAGGGAAGAAAAGATGTGTCATCCTGCATATGATGTTACATTACTTAATGATGATAGTAATGATAAATCTGGATTTATATAGTGTTTAGTACCGAAAAGCATCTCTAAGCGCTTTACATATATTATTATTACCCCAATCTTAATAGAATGTGTTTTAAAAAAGAAAGCAAAAGAGATTTGTTAAATGCCAGATGGCAGTGTATTCAATTTTGTATTCATTTAAGATTATGTACCATTAGTGTGTACATATCTCTTTTTGAGGAAAATTTGTTTTTGCTTATTCTTTTAATTCACTACATCACCTTGATTCATGTAAATGAAATGTTAAAGTCGCAGCAACATTTGACTATGACTGGTACTATTTAATGATAAGACATTTAGTTTGTATTCATTATTCTTGTCCTGAATCAGGCCATGATTTGTTTTCTTCTCAAATTTAACCTAAAGGTAATTTTGCAGTTCTTGTATTAAAAATGAATGTCTTTTATATTTTAACGATTGAAACTGCTAAATGAAGCCGTCTTGAATAAACATGTAAAACTGAAGGTATGGACAATACCAATTGGGAAGGTAGTAAAAGATATAAGGAATAATTTAAAATGCTTGAAAAAAAATTTGAGATTTGAAATATCTTGGTAGTACATACCAAACTAGGAGAGCACAAAGCATTTGAGTGATCGATTTGTTGCTAAAATTTAGCAACAAAAGTACCGTAGAAGAAATAAGGAATACTTTAAAACACTTTAATAATCAAGATCTTAAATATCTTGATAGAATACATACCAAACTAGGAGAGCACAAAGCATTTGAGAATGATCGATTTTATTGCTAAAATTCAATTAATTGTAAAAATCAGTTTGGGATGTAATGCATACTCATTTAAGATTTTGTACAGTTAGTGAGGAAGCATCTATTTTCGGGCATTATCTAAATAGCAAACAAGGTCTTGGTAGCTGTGTGATGTGTCAGTTGTTCCGAAATTTCTTCGCAGTTTGTCTCAGTTTTATTAAAACAGTTATAGTTTTTAATTTTGTTCTGATGAATTACATGATTGATTTTAAAGCTGTAGAATACTAAATGTTTTTTGCCTTGTTAAAGAGATTTATTTCCAATCTTGAAATCAAAATGACTAATCTCGGGGTTACATTATTTGTGTCAGCAGGAATGTTAATGTTTGTTAATATTTTTGAAAACGTGTTGATTTTGTTGGAAAAGGGGTAGCGTTTACATTTTTAGGTGTATTCTAGTTCATTCTAGGCTATTGAAAGTGTTTAATAGAAAGTGTCTACCGGTAAATGGAAATGAGGCTTTGTGTGAAATCTGAATCACATTTTGTATATGACTGTACAAGTATAAGGATGGGGTTGGATTGTCACTATTGATTTTGAGTTTTGTATCAAGCAGAATTAAAAGGAACGACTCTTCTCTGGTGGTGCATGGTTGCTATTTTACCTGGCTGCTAAGAAAGCATAAATGCTTGAAAGTAAGCAACCAGATGGTCGACGGCTTTAGGTCCTCTCTGAGGGTCCTGGTAATGAGGATTAATGCCTTACCAAAGGGCACTAGCGCATCGCCTTGGTTTCGAACCCGGGTCACCAGATTACGAGACCACTGCTCTACCGACTGAGCTATCGCGCCTCCTTATCTGTAAGATATGAAATTTAATTCATGAAAACCTTTATGAAATTATTGACCTCATACAATGCATACAAATCTCTTCCTACCGCCTCACATCATGCGCTTTCATACTAGTAGCGATCTGTAAAGCCCTAAAATCCAGCAATATTTGCAGTGAAGCTAGCATTAAACACTTGGCAAAATACACACAACATAATTTCATTTATTCATAAATTGCTGGTTTTTAAATTGTTAATTTTGCATGATTATTCATGTACATTGTGTTCAATTACTGCTTGAAATGACTTGATAAGATCAAATGAAATATTTCTGTATTGTATTTTGAATGATACCTGTACATATGTAACTCAAACTATGGTATGCCAATATCATGTATTATGGAAAGATTAATATGTTTGATATGATTTAATATTGTTTTTTATAGGACTCGCCAGCTTAATTCATCATGTCAATGTATTGATTTGGTCGTTCATAAATCGTGTTTCACCATCAACCACATACAGTGTATATTACTGTTTTTCGGTTGAAGAAACTTACAAAGGTTTGCAAAAAATCGTATTTTCATTGAAAAGAAAACAATATTATTAATTATGGCTGTTGAAATATTATAAATCATATATCATTAGTAGAAGATTTTTTTTGAGCCCGCGACATCGAAAAGCAATACTCGCACAGAAGATTTAGTGATTTTCTTTCAAGTTTTCCTGAGTATATATATAATATGTTCTGCATGAAGCTTAGAGAAAAAGACTTTAAAGAATTTTCCTAAAAACACCTTTAAAAAAAAAAAGAATCTCCCTTTAGTATAGCACATTTAGATACCACTGAGAGTTAATTATTTTTTTATGTTTTGCACCTTTTATTAAAATGACTGCAAGTAGAATTTATTAAAATAGTAACAATAATTGCCAAATATGATTTTTTAAACATTTTTTTTTAAAGAAGTAGTAGTAGTCAAAGAATATAATAAACTGTGTCCCGAAATGTTCAAATGTATAAAGGAAAATGTAAATATATTAAATACATATATTGATGAAACAGTAGTATTGTATCTCATTATTTTGAATAAATTGTTGAATAATTCTTAAAAAGTGTTAGATTTAAAATTGTAGATAGTTGGTATATATCGTACATTGCATTGTCTCAACTGTAGTGTAGTTTTTGTGATGTAAATGTATATTTTTCAGCAAATGAAAGATCAAGTCTTGTGAGTGAATATATTGTATATCGGTACATTCTTGCAAAATTATGATGTGAAAAAATATATATATATTAAAATCAGAAGGTGATTGTATCCACTATGTTTATATCTCTTTATTGTCTTTGGTGTTTATTCATTATTTCGCTTAATTCACACAAGTTCTGCATTGCTTTGTATGGTGACATTGCACAAAATCCTGGACTTGGTTCAAACTTCAACGTTTCACAAAACCATTCGCCGACAGCAACCCATTAATGCCTGTATCTTCTTCTTCTTCCAGTATAGTACAGTCCGCCGTTGGCGTATTATCGTACTTTTGTGCTTGTCAAGTGTATTATAAAGTTTAACACGTACACATTAAGGGATGTCAATGAGATGTATGTATGATGTTTTCATTTAACGATGCCCAGAATTATAATCTATTATGGACATCTTAAACATCCCAATGTCCCTTAATTCTTTTTTTTGCATTTTTTCATAAATTTGTTCTTTCGGAAATACTAGTGCCGAATGGGCCCTATTAGAATATTGTAACGATCCACCCACACTGTAACTGATTTCCATGCTAGCTGTCATATCTTTCAGAATGATATTAACAAATTATCTCTAATATCATATTATTGTCTTAACAATCTCTTGTCAAAAACGTAAGAGAATTCGAATTTTGTACTTCTTTAAGTTTATTAACCAGGATCGGAATTCAGGTTGTGCGGTTGACGCGCATTATGTAAACAAACAGTGAATCCCAAATTCATGCTATGAAATATTATTTTGTTTGTTAAATTTCTGCTCTTATTACAAAGGAGAGCTTGAAAAATGTATCTTATGCCTTGTATAAGAGTTTCAAATAAACGCATTATAATGTTTCCTTTACTATAGCAGTGTAACTTTTGGAATAAATAAGCATTTAATATTGAATTAATAAAGATTTGGAACTTTATAAGGACCGGTTGCAATATGTACGAGCGCATCTAGTTATCTAGCTCTGTGCATGATCGCGGCGTTGCTTACAGCACGCGCATAGATTTCCCCCACGTACGCATGATTTCCCCCACGTACGCATACAGTGCATATATAAAATAGATTTTTCGGATTCGAGGCGATTCGGCAGAATCGCGCAACGAACTGGTCCAAACGTCGTCTCGCAAGAGTCGCCAACAAATTGGTCCAAACTTAACACTGAACTTTAAATAACATTTACTAATTCCCTAAACTCTCCTTCATAAACAAACAGGTATAGTTCCTTAGTTAATTTAAAGTCCATTACCAATTTGCAATGTTATAACAATAAACAGATTTTATAAACATAAGTATTAACTTGTGTGTATATATATATAAAGACTTATTAAATTTGTAACAGTGGCGATAATATTATTGATGTAAAGAAAGAAATGATTAAAATGAAGTTTTTGTTTTTGTGTTCAAACTAAAATCTTGTCTCAAAACAAATGTGTTCTTCTTTTCAAGTGTCAATTTAGTTATTCCATATACCTGTATTTCTATAGTCATATATTTTGACTGAAACGAGCTAGGATTTTATAGAAACATCACTTCTATCTTTCTTCCACGAGATATGGCCACCAATACCAGGCTCGCCGTGAGGAAAGGTAGGGGTGATGCGGTCGACGCCCTCAACGAGGGTGACGGCCGGTACAAAAATGGTGTCAGAAGTGGGATGGAAATACAGGTAGAGACTAATGGAATTGAGGAAAACACATCCAAATTGAACCAAAATAGTAATTGGGAACAAGATGAACTTGAAGAAAATTTGGCAAAGTGTCAGAAAATGGATAATGACTCGAATAATTCTTCAGAAGAAGAAACAACACAAGTGAAGAAATCTAATTCTAGAAAGAAACGAAGCGTGCAAAACAGAATTCTTTCCAGACTAACCCAACTAATGGAACAAATGATGACTTTGACTAACAAATCTAGGACGCGGCAACGCGCTGGTTCAAACTCTTCTACTGAAGAAATTACTGATGCCAGTTCTATTGACAGCGAAGTAATGTTGAACTTCGACAAACACACCAACGACAAAACTAACAAACAAAACAATGCCAACTCTGCAGAACCGGAACAAAACAAAACCAACCTTGCAGAACCAAAACTAGAACGAAACGAAACTAACCCCGAACAAAAACGAACACAGAACCGAACACGGCCAAACATAATGCCCGACAAATATGATGGTAGTTCGGATTGGCACGATTACGAAACTCACTTTGATTCATGCAAACTAATCAATGACTGGGAGGATGAAAACGCAGTCAAGTACTTGTCTGCTAGTCTTAGAGGACCTGCTCTAAGATTGATCAATGAACGTCCACATAAACATTGGACTTATGACGACTTGAAAGCAAGACTATCTCTAAGATTTTCTTCCTCTAAACAAGCAGAAACCTATCTGCTGGAACTGCGTGGTCGCAGGAGACGACCAAATGAATCGCTCCAAGAGCTCGGACGAAACATTAGAGAATTGACAACGAAAGCTTATCCTGATTTTGACTTTGACGGAATCGACCGTCTTGCTAAAATCCACTTTACGGATTCAATTCAAAGCCCAGAGATTCGAACGGGTATTTTCCATGCCAAATCTAAGACCTTAGATGATATGATTGAAGCTGCAATCACCACAGAGACATTTCTGTTAACCGAATCTGAGCGTTCTTGGAAAAAGAACACTCATAATAGAATTGTTGGCACAGAACAAGCGAGTAAAAATGACTTACAAAGAACAATTGATATTGCCGTGGAACAAGCCTTGCTTAAACAAAACAACCAGCAATGTCAAAACGACAAATCTACCAGAACTAACAAAAACGACCAAACCGAAACGTTCATGTGCTACTATTGTCAGAAACCAGGTCACATTGCAAGAAACTGCTTCAAGAAACAATCTGACATGACACAGGCACCTACTAACGAACAACAACGACCTAGAGGAACACAACAAAACTTCCGCCAGACACGAGGCCGTTTAAACGAAAATGGGCCGCCCATGGGGGCACTGGCGCGGCCAAACCAACGTTAGAACCAGCCCAAATACATGAAAATGAAAACTATGATAACATGACTTCAACTAACCTTCCTTTGAGCAATTCGAACTGTAATGGGTTATTTGTAAAAGTTAGTATCCATGGCCAAGAGCATAGATTTCTGATTGATACTGGAGCCTCTGATTCTTATATATCTAAACAAGTTTATGAGAACATTCCTAGTAAGGATAGACCTTCATTGCGAGAATCAGATAAGAAAGCAAAACTTGCTAATAATACCCCTCTGCCCCTATTTGGCGTTGTGGCACTTGAATTGAAGATAGGCCCAACTTGCGGGTTTACTAAGTTGTTAGTCGCAGATATAAGTAATGATGGAATTCTGGGCCTAGATAATTTGTGCAAAATGGGTGCCAAATTAGATCTTACGACTTTCCAACTTTCTACTAAGTGGGGAGACCTACAGTGTGAACGAGAAGATGGTGAAACCCTGTTCTGTCGTATCAGTACGTCAGAAACAGTCACCATCCCTGCAGGACATGAAGTTCTGATTAGAGGAACCGTGAAAGATAGAATGAAACCAAATAGACTAGGCATCGTAGAGATGGATAACGCCCAAAACCATCTAACCAAAAGTGGTTTAATTGTGGCTAGAACTTTGGTGAGAACAGGGAATGAAGAAATTCCCGTCAGAATTTTCAATCCATCACCGTCAAACAAAGTGATTCGAAAAGACACCCACCTTGGTACAGTAACAATTGTAGAAGAAAGTGAAGTTGAAACGACACCAAAGTACACAAGGTCAAACCTAAACAAAGTACCCGAACACTTACGAGACCTATTAGAGAGAAGCACAAAAGAACTTCCTGAACAGTACCATGAGGACATAGCAAGTTTGCTAATAGAATTTCAAGACGCCTTCTCAAAAGGAGACAATGATATTGGGAGAACAAATCTTGTTGAGCATTCCATTAATACGGGAACGCAGCATCCCATTAGACAAAGACCCAGAAAGCATCCTCTAGGACAAAGAACGGAAATCAAAGAACAAGTAACAGAACTATTAGACAAAGGACTAATAGAACCTACAGATAGTCCCTGGGCCTCTAACATAGTACTCGTTAGAAAGAAGGACGGTACACAGAGATTTTGTATAGACTATCGATTACTAAATGTTGCAACAATCAAAGACGCGTATCCTTTACCGCGCATCGACGAGACACTTGATGCTCTATCAGGTGCTCGTTGGTTCTCCACGCTAGACTTAGCCAGCGGCTATTGGCAAGTTGGACTTGACACTGACGCGAGAGAAAAATCATCTTTCTTAGCGGGCGGGGGACTCTACGCTTGGAACGTTATGCCCTTCGGATTATGTAACGCCCCCGCCACTTTCGAACGATTAATGGACAAAGTACTCTCAGGATTACACTGGGAAACTCTTTTGGTGTACTTAGATGACGTTATCGTTTTTGGTAGTTCGGTACCCGAAGAACTTGCTAGACTAAAACAAGTGTTTCACAGACTTAGACAAGCGAATCTAAAACTTAAACCTAAGAAGTGTCACTTGTTCAAAACAAAAGTATCCTATCTTGGACATGAAGTGTCTGACATGGGAATATCGACTCAGACAGAGAAAACCGAGGCTATAAAGAACTGGCCTACACCGACAAATGTGAAAGAAGTGAGAAGCTTTCTCGGACTAGCTTCATACTATAGACGTTTTGTTAAAGATTTCGGATCTATTGCGAAACCACTTCATCAATTAACTGAGAAGCACCGTGCTGGGCGGTTCGAATGGAGTCCCGCCTGTCAAAATGCATTTGATGAACTTAAACATAGATTAACGTCTGCCCCGATTTTGGCATATCCTTGTGCGGAAGGTGAATTTATCCTAGACACCGATGCTAGTAACGACGGTATCGGTGGGGTATTATCACAAATCCAAGACGGACATGAACGGGTAATAGCTTACGGAAGCAAAGTCCTTAGCAAATCAGAGAGAAATTACTGCGTAACTCGGAGAGAACTATTGGCAGTAGTAACTTACTTGAAACACTTCAAACAGTACCTTTATGGTCAGCATGTTATAGTAAGAACAGACCATGGAGCCTTAAGATGGCTCACCAACTTCAAACAACCGGAAGGTCAACTCGCGCGTTGGCTGGAAGTAGTATGTGCATATGATATTGAAATAATACATAGAGCTGGTAGAAGCCATGCAAATGCAGATGCACTTTCGCGACGACCTTGTAAACAATGTGGTAGAGAAACTGAATGTGAAACAGAACTTGCGAGAACTGATATCGGTCGAACTTGTGTTATTGAATTGACAGACACAAATAACAATGTTGAGATTAGAAAGGCTCAACTCGAAGACCCGAATATCAAACCGGTGATAGAAGCACTTGAACGAGGTACGAAACCTACAAAGGAGGAAATGTCACCTCTGTCGTACAAAACAAAAGTGTTATTAGGACACTGGGAACAGTTAGAGATACATGACGGTGTTCTTTTCCGAAGATGGGAATCAGAGAACGGTAGAACTATTAGGAAGCGACAAGTATTGCCAAGGCAGAAAATTCGTGATGTATTAGAGGAACTGCACTCGGGTGCATTTGGTGGACATTTGGGATCCACTAGAACTTTGAAGAACGCTCAGATGCGTTATTATTGGGTAGGAATGAAGGCGGACATTAGATCTTTCATTCGTGAATATTTGGCATGTAATAGAAGAAAGTCGCACGGTCGAAAACAGAAAGCTCCTTTGCAGCAAAGACGTTCAGGTAGTCCAATGGAACGAATTGCACTTGATATTCTAGGACCACTTCCCACAACTGAAGATGGTAACAAGTACATTTTGGTAATAGCAGATTATTACACAAAGTTTGTAGAGGCTTATGCCATTCGTGATGAAAAAGCCCATACTGTGGCTCGGAAATTGGTAGAAGAATTTGTCTGTCGTTACGGTGTACCAAAAGAAATACATTCTGATCAAGGTCGAAACTTTGAATCAAACCTATTCAAGGAGGTTTGTAAGATTCTAGGTGTAAAGAAAACAAGAACAACTGCTTACAATCCCAAGTCGGATGGGATGGTAGAACGCTTTAACAGAACTTTGTTAAATATGATAGTAACTATGATTGATCCTGACAAACACCAGCAAGACTGGGATAGATATATTCCTTTTGCTACCGCCGCGTACAGAAGCACCGTACACGAAACAATACAAGAGACACCAAACATGATGATGTTTGGCCGAGAAGTTACCCATCCTGTAGACCTTTCGTGCGAGCAAGCAACTTCAGAACTAAACACTGATTATGCTCAGGATCTACGAAACAGAATGGATAGTATGTACTCGAGGGTAACAGAACAAAGTAACAAAAACTTGAGACGACAAAAGCGAAACTATGATAGGCACACAAATGACGAAACATACACTGTAGGTCAATTTGTTTGGCTTCGCCATGACCAAAGAAAGAAAGGAATAAGTCCAAAACTAACAAACCGATGGGACGGACCTTTCCGAGTAATAACTAAACTATCCAATGTAACTTATCGCATTCAGCAAACACCCAGAACACCTCAGAAGATCGTTCACTACGATCGACTGAAACTATATGAAGGACCAGAACTTGACGCTTGGAAGAAACCAAAAACTCAAAGAACCATATGTGATGTCGAGGAGACACTCAACAATCACGACGGAACTTGTAACAAAAACAAAGACAACAATACTAACACCGCCGAACTTGACAGACGTTATCCCCAAAGACATAGACGTCCGCCTACTTATTTCTACTAATAAAACTATCATTTCTAAATTTCGACAAATGAAGTAATAAATATATTTCGATATTATCACAACTAGAAACATCGATCACCATGGTCTTCAAGTGCCAGACGTGTAGGTATCGAAACAGCAACGAGGAGGTTGTGCGAAAGCACGAAAAAGACAGACATGGCAACAGTTTAAAGTCTAGAGATCGAAGCCGTTCCCCTATCCGAACCTCCTTTGAACATATCACATCAGCTTTTTGCCCATATCGAAGACGACTCACCACCCCAGATTTCACTACTCGACGCCCCACTCGCCCCATCCTTCCTGGATTGCACCGAGCCCGCCCACTTCCTTCCTTGACCCCTACCCCATCTATGCTCTCCCCAATTAAAGACACCATCCCGATGGATATTAATGACTACGCACTTTCCCCGGAAAACACACAACCAACTTCCCCTCTCCCAGAAACTCCGTCCCTGGCCAAAGACAACCAACCACCACCAGCTTCCCCTCTCCCAGGAACCCCATCCACAGCTGATAACACTCAACCACCACCAGTTTCGCCTCTCCCGGAAACCTCAACCACGGCTGATGACACTGAACCATCACCAACTACCCCTCTTCCAGAAAACTCAACCCATCATGATGACGACGGAATCAGCATTAACACAAACCCTGTAGACGAATGGTACGAATATACCAATGACTCCGAAACTCAAACACAGGACCCAGAAGACCACATCGCCAAACTAATGGACAGGTGCCGCATTTCTCTCAAAAACAACCCAGACTCCTCACGTACCGAGGCCTGTAGCGAAACCCAGAGTTACTTTCATACACTTAATAGTAGGGAAAGTGTTGCCCGGGTCGTCGAGACTCTCCACCTTCCCGGAGAAGGGTTCTACACAAGATTTGAATATAAAGTTCGGAAGTTTTAAAGCATTCTCTACCCTATTCTTGTCTCTTTTATCTTCCTATCAACTTCTTCATCTTTTTCTATCTCTATCCCTATTTCTTATAAATGACAAAACTCTGTAACGCCACTGATAAGTATATGATTATTGTGTGTATATAAGTCAAATTGAGCATTACTTTGATAAAGACTTCATGGGGAGGCCAAATTACACAGTTGGAAATAATCTTTTTGAGGTGAATTTCAACCAAAGAATATATACGTCAAATTTTGGCAGGACAAGAAATGTTATTTGAGTAAGTGAATATTCGATTAATAGACATGTATATGCGTCTTAGGTGATTGATTGATGTTGTTGATGATGATAGGACGTTCCTATCGGGTGATGGATTAAGTACATGAGAGTTATAATGTTTAAAAGAGATTAGTGAGTTGTACTAAAGGGCATCTCTTATATCCTGCCAAATAGACTGCCATTTTAAGAAATTGAGATTGCAATTTTATATTGTAGGTTTGCGAAATTAAACCTCAGATGTTGATGATTTAAATGCATGTTCGTTTTGTTTATATGAAGTCATTATTACGGTGATATTGATATATGGATATATTATGTATATAGTAACAACATGAAATGCGAGGACGCATTTTATGGAGAAGGAGGCTGTGTAACGATCCACCCACACTGTAACTGATTTCCATGCTAGCTGTCATATCTTTCAGAATGATATTAACAAATTATCTCTAATATCATATTATTGTCTTAACAATCTCTTGTCAAAAACGTAAGAGAATTCGAATTTTGTACTTCTTTAAGTTTATTAACCAGGATCGGAATTCAGGTTGTGCGGTTGACGCGCATTATGTAAACAAACAGTGAATCCCAAATTCATGCTATGAAATATTATTTTGTTTGTTAAATTTCTGCTCTTATTACAAAGGAGAGCTTGAAAAATGTATCTTATGCCTTGTATAAGAGTTTCAAATAAACGCATTATAATGTTTCCTTTACTATAGCAGTGTAACTTTTGGAATAAATAAGCATTTAATATTGAATTAATAAAGATTTGGAACTTTATAAGGACCGGTTGCAATATGTACGAGCGCATCTAGTTATCTAGCTCTGTGCATGATCGCGGCGTTGCTTACAGCACGCGCATAGATTTCCCCCACGTACGCATGATTTCCCCCACGTACGCATACAGTGCATATATAAAATAGATTTTTCGGATTCGAGGCGATTCGGCAGAATCGCGCAACGAACTGGTCCAAACGTCGTCTCGCAAGAGTCGCCAACAAATTGGTCCAAACTTAACACTGAACTTTAAATAACATTTACTAATTCCCTAAACTCTCCTTCATAAACAAACAGGTATAGTTCCTTAGTTAATTTAAAGTCCATTACCAATTTGCAATGTTATAACAATAAACAGATTTTATAAACATAAGTATTAACTTGTGTGTATATATATATAAAGACTTATTAAATTTGTAACAGTGGCGATAATATTATTGATGTAAAGAAAGAAATGATTAAAATGAAGTTTTTGTTTTTGTGTTCAAACTAAAATCTTGTCTCAAAACAAATGTGTTCTTCTTTTCAAGTGTCAATTTAGTTATTCCATATACCTGTATTTCTATAGTCATATATTTTGACTGAAACGAGCTAGGATTTTATAGAAACATCACTTCTATCTTTCTTCCACGAGATATGGCCACCAATACCAGGCTCGCCGTGAGGAAAGGTAGGGGTGATGCGGTCGACGCCCTCAACGAGGGTGACGGCCGGTACAATATGACAATTAGTTTCACAATTTGCTTTCAAAAAAAGGAAAGAAAAGAGATAAAAAGGGGGACGGGCAATCCTAGAAGAGAAGGCATACTATTCATTGAGTTGCCATGGTAATGACAACAATGTGGTGATGCGTGCAGAAAGGTGTTATATCTGATAATTGTGTTATAATTTCAGCGATGAAAGATTTAGTGGTCTGATTCTCGCATCCATATCTCCCTCTGTAATCTTATTACATTAAATACTTATAGTCTTTGATGACAGACATAATCGAGCAACTATTTCTTTAATTTTCAGCTTTTTTAGCAATAGAGCAATATAAATATAGCGCCTTGCTATAATTAAAAAAGAAATTGATACAACATTTGTGGTCTTTTTAATACAATGAATGACGAAATAGCCGTGACTGAACCGGGTCACTTTAAAACAACCACTTGTTATTAAAACTAGTTTTTGTATCGTCGCATTTGAGCACACTGCATTTGCACAGTACGCAAAAGCATATCTGCTGCACTGCACCATATGCATGCATGCGCTATGCGTACCGTACCCTACTTCCTGCTTATGCTCAGACAACCTTACAACTACAAGAAGAGCTAGGGGAACGTTAGAAGATACAACTTAAGTTAATTCTAAGCCCTTTTACCTTATATGACGAGAATCGGACCAACTTTTGAGTAGCCAACATACGGATCTAGGTTGTACCTGCGTAGTTTTAAAAGATTTTTCATCGTAAGCTGTGAAAAAGAGTAAAAGGCGAGAGTATGGCGACCGACGAATTGGCACAGAAGTTGGCCCGCCGAGATCGGATAAACGAAGGGGATGAGCAGGGGGACTCGCGCCGCGTGCAGGTGTTCAACGTGTACACAGAATTCAAGGAGTTCACCAGGAAACAAATCAAAGAGTTTGAGAAAGTGTTCAAAAAGTAAGTATGGCGTAGTAGCTCTCGATGTTTTATCATTAAAATTGAACTAAGTCTGTGTTTTCAGGTTACAAGTAGAAAAAAATGAATTATAACATGACTAGGTGTCTAGACTAATCAAATTCAAAATGTATTTCGATTTGATTTTGAATTGAAACGAAACATGGGCTGGAAAATAAAGTTAGAAGAAATAAATCCTTCATCATTCATGTTTAAAAAAGTGTAACAAAATATAGATAGGTCTATAGCTCAATGGTTGTTGGTGAAATAGACCTTCTAGGTCTATTTTGCTACTATAAAGTTCCAGAGCTCCACTCTAACTTTTTTTGTTCAGGATCCGAACTGAAAATTTCGAGTCCATATCAATTATCATGCATGAAGCTAAGCCTTAGTTGTGTATAATTTCTACAATTTTGGGGGTCGTAATTTCTGAGGACCTAGATTTTGGGCACCCAACAGCCTAAGTGTTAAACAAATGATCTTAAAACTTATCTGTTTGATTTGACAAACATACATTTCCGTATGTTCTATCTTACTCCTGTCCTTTTTTTAAATAATTTTATTTTCATCTCAAATTCGCCTTGAGCATTTGTTTTCAAGTGGGTTTGGCACCTTACAAATCTCATATATTACTATTATAAGTATTAATATTATTAAACAAAGGGAATGGTACTACTTCATTTGCATTTTAGTACATGTACACAAGTAGTTAGTACCACCCCCTCCCCCTCTCCCTTATGACTAGAGATTTTATTCCTACTGCTAAGAGCCTAAGACATTGGATTTGCACCAGTAAAATTGTTTGTAGTCATCATGTATGTGTCAGCTTAAATAGAATGAATATATATAAAATATATATATATATATAATATATAAAATCTGCGAAGGATACACTCCGCAGTTCTCCAAACCTGGAGGAAACCAAGAAGAAGAAGAAGGTACATGGCACATGCATGAAAAGCAATATGACCGAACAGAGGAGGTACAGTACTTATCTAACTAAGGAATATACTGTATCGTCCTTTTAATAGAGCCACACAGGCATTAACTTACATGTAGGGAAACTTTGGTAAAAGATTCCGGTTTTTGGTCACGTGACTCCTTGCTTCTGTATAACGCATGCTGGGCAGCGACAAGTGGCGCATATACATGTATGTATCCACAACTCGCCCCGAAAACAGCTTTATAAAACAGTGACGTTTTTTTTATGGGTTTTCAAGTACCGGTATTGTAAATGGCAGTCTAAAAAAAACAAAGGTTTTTCATAATGGTTTTCCTGTACTAAGTGTTGTGTTTTTACATGTTTGTGTAGGGCTTACTTTACCAGGGATCTATTACATAAAGGCCCCAAATTTGTTAATTTGGAGTCTTTGTATTGGACCCACTCCCCCCCCCCCCATCTATTTAAAAGTTTGTTTAAATAGGGGCCCTTGCATACAGATCATACATTTTTTAATCTCACCCCCCCCCCCCCCCCCCCCCCCGTGAAAGAAAAACCCAACTACAGTTTACTGTATAAAAGGGTATATTGAGTCAATAAAAACATAAACATAAACCAATAAGTAGTGATACAATAACCCAAATACCTAATTTCACACATTCATCTACAAATCTTTGAGATTGACAGAATAAGGTCGGGAAATGAGTTCAATCAGATTTGATCTATTTACATGTAATTTGTTTCAAAGGGTGCTATGATTGGCTTTGCACAGCTGAATAACTTCATATAGTACAGAGTTCATCTATCTACAATGAATATATGCAGGGCTCAACACTTAACATACATGTACATGTCCCCCCCCCCCCCCCCTAAAAAAAAAAAGGCTGCTGTGCCTGTACCTGTGCCCCAAATCTTTTGCTAGACACTAACATTTAAGAAGTATAACATGGGGTTCATTATTCTGGGAATATGGGCCCTAACATTTCAGTACAGACCCCCTATAATGTTTGTATAGAACTAGAGCCTTGTCTATGAGGCATGTACATAATTAGTTCTTTTTTTAAACACAGAATTAACAGTTTAAAATAAAGACCGGTACAGGAAAGTGTAAGTCGTGAAAAAAGATAATCAAAGAAAAGGACTTGCAACATTTCAACATTCCATAATTAATCCTGAGTATTTCCTCATGCTTTCCCTCTTTTAAGCTACCATAGAGTCACAATACACCAGTTTACGGTTACAACAATGCGCATGCACAGACATGGGTGCCATTTTAATATACGGGTAAACAAACCATTGACCTCTGGAGGTCAGAGGTTTACGAGTAAATGAATAGCGCCCATGCAAATATGATGTGAGCGCACAGCACGGGCAGTGAAGCAACATGCGCATCTGGAAACACCGATGACATCACTGCCTGCGCTGTCACTCACATCATATTTGCATGGGCGCTATTAATTTACTCGTAAACCTCTGACCTCCACAGGTCAATGGTTTGTTTACCCTTACATGTATATTAAATGGCGCCCATAACCGTAAACTGGTGTAATTCTTGAATTATGGCCTGTTCAGACATACAGAAATTTATACAAAACTTTTTTGAGAAACGTATAAAGAAACAGATTTTGTAGAGGTCAATTGACGTACATGTAACAGCTAGCCAATCATCAGATGATCAGTGCACTCTCATAATAAGCCCTTCCAGTTGTTTGAGTGTCGTACCAGACGGCTTTCAGACTACGAGTCCCGCCGCGACACTAATGTCCTTTGGCAAGACATTGATCTACATTTGCCACACTCAACCCAGGTGAGGTAAATGGGTACCTAGTAGGATTATTCCTTGAAATGCACTGTGCTCTGATGAGGCTGCCAGAGCTAAAGCTAGGGTAATAAAGTCCAAAGCTCTTTGGAAGCGCATAGAGATGTTATTTCATAACGTATTATGCGCTAAACAAGAACTGAACTATTATTATTATTATTATTATTTTAATAGTTTTCGTTCGAAATGATGCTCGCTGTAGATACAACTTTTCGCCATAAATCGTTTCTGTATGCGGCGCTCAGACTATGAAAATTGCTATTACTTATCATATCCATTTAGCTAGATCATGTACACAGATCTGTACCATGAATTCTGGTAGCTCGTTCATTTGTGTCTCCTTACTTCTTAGATCTAGATTAACTTAAAGTTCCTGAATTAAGTCCTAACTTCTGGTAGCTGAACCCAGGGTATTAAAGATACTAAGATTCCTAGTATCTAGGCCTACATATTTTTGTTTTGTTTGGGGACCTGGCTTTGGGTTGAATTTTGGAGAGGAACTTCCTCCTCGATTTGGTAGTGAAGTATGACCTCCCTCACTGTGTAGGAAGGAAATACAAAAGACCTGGCTGTCTGCCTGCCCACTCGATGCTGTACAGTATGTATGTTCGCTCTAGTCTGCAGTTTCCATATACCAGGGTGATTTCAAAGTACAATGTAAGAACCGGTACCAAAGTAGTTCACAAAACAATTTACATTGGTTTACACAGGGTTACTGAAAGTTGGTGAGATTTTTTTTTTTTTTTTTTTTTGTTTTGTTTTTGGGGGGTCATTATTATTATACTGATCAAAAAATACATTTATGCATTTGCCATAGAGATTGTAGCCCCATTTGGTTTACTTTTATTTTTTAATTTGGTATGGTACATGTATATACTATAAATGTCTTCTAGAGTCTATGGAATACAGTAACTCCTCCCTCCTCTATGGTGCTGTAAACCGCCTCAAAAGAGCCTCTGTCAGGTTTTTTAAACATGAAAATGGATTGCAACTGCGTACAACAAAGGTCTTGCGCATATTCACTGAGCCCTGTGTAACATTTAGAAATGTGAAGCGTATTACACTTTACGTCGTCATACAAAAAAATGCCGTTGTTTAGCCGCTTCGTATGTCTGAATGAGCCTTACAGTATGTGATTTATATTTTGTATATATGTACACATATGGGGGCAGTGAAAAAAATACACGGGGTTTGGGGCAAATTAGCCCCCGAAATGCTAAAAAGAGCCCCAAAAAATGTGCATAGAGTTCAATGCAAAACAAAATAAAGAGTGTTATTTTCATGCAAACAAGCTTGAAAAGTAGCCCCCGAAATTTTTAAAGTAATTTTTGTTGCAAGAAAATTGTGATTGATTGCAAGTTGCAAAATTGGTAACTGATATTTGCAATCGATTGCAACTCAACTTTCTTGCAAAGTTTTAGTCTCCAAAATTTCCTAGGGTTTGGTTAGGATTAAAGTTTTAACAATTTAATTAAGTTGACTACATGTAGATCTAGCTTTTATTCCACCTCCCCCCCCCCCCCCCTCTCTCTCTCTCTCTCTTACTAATGGGGCGTTGCAAGAAAGTTGAATTGCGAATTGCGATCAATTGCAACTTACTTGCAACGCCTCAATAGTTTGATAACCAAGACTATGATTCAACACATGTGACCCATTGATCCCAGGGAAGCGAAGATTTACAAAGTTTTTACAAATTGTCTGATCAAAGTGCAACTATTCTAATGATTTTGGAATAGATCATAGTGAATTTATGTAAACACAATTTGTACATGTACATGTACATGTACATGTACTAACTTGAAGCCTTAGGGTAAGGCAATGATGAGACAAAACTTTTTCAGATTTAAAGTTTAACAAATTTACTGACCCTCGACCTCCTCTCCTATTTGCTTTTTACAATAAAGTTGATAAATGCCCATTTTCTTGGGTGTTGATGAAGGAACTGATCCATTCACATTACAGGACATCTGTATTAAAAACATGCAAGCAATATACATGTACATGTAGGGTTTGGTAGAGTGCGAATGGGAGAGGTGCAATCAAGGATGTCGCAGAGTTGCCAATATTTTTGTGATCGATTACAACTTTACAAATGTTGTAGCTTTCTTATTTTCTTGTAGACCTTCCTCAAACTTTCACCCCTGTTTCTCTGATTTTTCAACTTTTGTTATTAACCAACTGAATACCAGTGTGGACTTCCCCTTTAAAATCTTTACCAATTTGAAGAATACTGAGTTTTCCTCAAATATGTTGCAACTTGCAAGCAGTAGAATTTCCTCTGCTATTGTATTAGTCTATTACCTGTACAAATACTGTATATCAGTGTATCCTGGTAAAAAGAGGAACCATTGTCATATTGGCAAGCTGGTTGATATTGGTATATTCTTGACAAACTTCCCTTTACAGTGAAAGATATGTCCGATCCAAAAGGAAAAGGAAAGACCTAGAAAGTGATAAGGAAGCTTCATACTTCTTCATTATACTCAATATAGACTAGACTCAAACTACATTTGTACATGTAGGCCTACTCGTGACATCCTGTTTATATGCAGTGTTTTCAGTTTCAATTTACCAGTAAGACATTTTTCAATAACATGAGGAAATGTTGCTAGTCGGTATGATTTAAAATTAAATTATTGAATAGAAATCAAGTAAATTAAATATGAAAGTGAAACGTAAAGTATAGTTATGAAAAAGGGTAAATGATAGAATTCTCAATTTGTCTCAGCTACTCCCCCCCCCTTTTAGAAAGAAAAAATTAGGCTATTAATATGTTTATTTCCACCATGAAACGACTCGATAACATATTTATGTACATCTAGTACATCTACATTTGAACAGCAGCAAACAAATTTGATTGGTCGATTTGGGGTTCTCCTTGCAAGGACTGCTGGTGTGACCAGCTGTTAACAATTATCTGTTAAAACCGGAACTGGCTAAAGTGGCTATTGTTCGCAGTTGCACAATATGTACAGGTACATAAAAATGTATGTCGAAAATATTGAATATCAAATGACATAAAGAGAAGGTTGAGTTCTGGGAACAGGTGAAAATAATTTGTGAGCTTTATCATTGTTATTATGCAAGTGTGGAAGAACATCAGATAAAACATGCTCCCTGAAAAGCATGGCTCTTCAAATGCCTTCATATTCTAAATATGGCCTGTAACATCGTAAAAATCGCCACGTGTTCGTCTAGTCCCATATACATGTACATCTTTCTGTGTACAATGCTTACAAGTAACTTTACCAAGACTTGGCCAATTTTTTTTAATCATTTTGATGATTCCAGAACCTTGCAATACAGACAAATACTTTACATGTATATGCTAGATGATCAACCTTTTCTGATCGACTTCACACCGTTTCTTTCACAATGCAATCGCATGACCAGAACTCAACTTTATCTTTAAGAATAGGGGATTAGAGTCTAGGAATCAGTTGTACTTGACATTAAATATGTAATGAAACACTTGAGTGTTGAGAGTGTACAACATATACTTCTTCCACAGTAAATCAAGTTAAATAAAAAGGTGCGTACTCAAATGCAATAGCGCTATAAACCCCTTGAAGTGGTTTAAACAGTGGTAGACTGCTTTCAAATATTTGTATTGTACACAAGTAGTACAATAAATGCAATGAACCATGTATATTTACACATGTAGGAACAGTCGTTCTTGTCCAAACATGTATCTTCTTATGATTGAAGTGGTTCAAATCAGCCGACGCCGAGTAGCTGGCACAATTTTAGGGAATTTCCCTTTTAGAGGGGGTTTACCTACCCTCCACCCCAAAACAATCTTGTTTTCAATCTTTGTTTAGAAGTGACATGGATGTTGAGTTGTACTGAAGGTAAATCTATTTATTTACCTTTTAAGGTGAAATCATTTTGTTGAGGAAATTGGGGATTTTACCTATTCAGGAATTGACAAATATACCTAAGTTGATGATTATACATCTAGGTTGGTATAAAGTTGAATCTCTGCAGTATTCCAACACTACTTTCACAATGAAATTATTTTGTTGGGAAAATAAGGGATTTGGTCTTTGCAGGAATTTGACAAATAACTAATAGGGGATTTGGTCTTTGCAGGAATTTGACAAATAACTTTGATTATACACATGCATCTAAATTTGTATAAGCTGACTTACCAGTATGCAGTATTCCTACACTAAACTAACAGTACATGAATATATACCGTAGATTTGTTGAATGACGCAATAAATGAATAGATTGACAATATACACGGGATGTACTGGTATTTGTCATGTTCTGTGGTATGTGTTAACTTTTATTGTCTGAGAGATTAAAAAATCATTGTTTTTCAAACAAAACTGGCACTTTTTGTAGACTTTTCAACATTCTCACCCATGTATATTGTTTTCAGAGACATTCAATTTCATTGTATCATTGTAGTGATGAAAGAAAAATATTATTGTTGCCAATTGGAAAAAAACAATATTTGATCAATTTAGCAAGGGTCAAACATACTTAAACATTCAACATACATTGAACATTCAACGTACATTGAACATTCAACATACATTGAACATTCAACGTACATGTACATTGAACATTCAACGTACATTGAACATTCAACGTACATTGAACATTCAACGTACATTGAACATTCAACATACATTGAACATGTTCATGTGAGATACATGTAATGCTTTTATGGCTCGAAACAGATGATAAATTATTTAGTTATCGCACAACATTGACTACTGTACATAATGTATGCGCTCCGGATTCTGTACTACATGTAAGCAAGCCAGCACAAACGCGTGCAGGAGACACATAACTGTTTTTGCAGGCTGCCGATTCTTGTTATTGTAACCAGGGGGTACTTATGGAAATTAGCTTGTACAGCGGCTAACGATGGATACAGGTGCTTGTCTCGCTTGAGAGATGTCTTCATCTAGTGATGGTTTCTAGCTCTATCATCCTCCTCTATAGGCCTGTTTTCATCAGCTTGAGTTTACCAAATTACCCGCTATTTTCAGACTCAGGATATTAAAAGCCCAAAATTGCGTCATCACCAGACCGATACGTTCATTACTAATTAGCTCAAACAGGAGCAAATGAGCCCGCTATTTCCCAAATAGTGGGATATTTTGGAAACAAGACCAAGATTTCTTGGGATATTTTCTCGACCAAATATCCCGCTAATTGCAACTGTGGGCTAATGATGAAGACGCAAAATAGCTGAATAATTTGCGATCGGGATAGCTAAAATAGCGGGTTATTTGGCAATCTCGAGCTGATTAAGACAGGCCTTCTATGACATCTCTGCTCCCCCCCCCTTTCCTCCCTTTGTCTAATTTATCCCTCTGTGATTGTGTTCGTACCCTGCTTTCAGAAATTCAGACTACCAACTCTTTTTGTTAGAGCTACACATGTATACGATAAGGCATTCAATTTTTTCTAGTCTGAATGTATCTATAGTAACGTGGTATATACAATAAGTCATTACATTTTTCCTGGTCTGAATGTTGTATAGAAATGTGGTACATGTACGATATTAAAAAGTCATTGAATTTTTTCCTAGTCAGAACGTTGTCGAAACGTGGTATATCCCTGTACGATTAGTCATTGAATTTTTCCTATATTGAACGTTGTACAGTGTATCTATATATACGATAAGTCATTAAATATTTTCTAGTTTAAACGGCATATAAAGAAAGGTCTTATAAAGAAACATTGTCTAATGAAACGCATGTTTGAGCATCGTTTCAAACAAAACTCAATAAATAATCAGGGTCCCACTCTAGTCTAAACGTTGTATTGTACCAAAATCGTATAACCGGGCAAGGCTTATCGAGAACATGCACTAATGATTGGACAGCTGTCCTTGTCAAAAGTAGTTTATTTTTATACAACCTTTCTTTATACAATGTTGTTTTCTAGTTGAAATGTTCCTTTCACTACTAATTAGCCATACAGGCTAATTAGTAGTCTAAGGGTATTCTCATGAGGGGAGATTTATTCTAAATTGATATGGACAATGGAGTCCAGAGTCTGGATCTTAATCAAGTTTATGTTTGAAGTGTTGCCCAAGTTTATATTTAACGATAATGGTAATATTAATCATAATTATAATGACAACAACATTAATACCAATAATAATATGCCTAGTTTACCCAGGGAAGCCTAATTAGTAATAATACTGTTCTCTCGGAGGGCCCTGCAATCGTTTTATTTCTCAGGCAACAACATTCAGACTTAAAAACAATTAATTAGCTGTACCATTAGGTATGATAAATTTAATAGTCTTTTGCGTGTCGCCTTTTGTGCTCTGTTTCTGTTTCTCTCGAAATGGTCTCTCATTATGTGTAAACCAATATTCACATTCGGCATAGCTTCTGATATTATTGGGGATAAAGTAAACTCTTTTTTCTAGCTGAATGTTTAGCTATAAGACATGATGCTGATATTCAGTACACTAGCTGCATAGAACATGAATAGAACTAACCTACAGAAAAATGAATTTGCACAAAATGTTGATTCTGTAGTGTGACTACAGGAGTCATACAGGGTCACCATGTCACCATACATACCCCTATCACTTAGCCTGCTTTAGCCTGCCCAGTATGCACCTGTTTGTAGTTACCATAGAAACCATACATTATAAACCCTGCCTCCAGGAGAGGATTCTTATTTAGCTTTCCTCTAAAAAGTTCGCTCCAAGTTCAAGGGTAACCCTCTCTCCCCTTCCTTAACTGTGTCCACATTTTATATTAAAGCCTATATGCCTGTATGTTTTGGTATGTGTTGTTGTTTTTGTGTCTTTGTTTATTCTTATTTTATTCATCTCTATTTCAATTAATTATTTATTTGTGCTTTCCTCTTACAAGGTCGCTCTAAGTTCAAGGGTAACCCTCTCTCTCTCCCCTTCCTTAACTGTGTCCACATTTTATATTAAAGCCTATATGCCTGTATGTTTTGGTATGTGTTGTTGTTTTTGTGTCTTTGTTTATTCTTATTTTATTCATCTCTATTTCATTTAATTATTTATTTGTGCTTTCCTCTTACAAGGTCGCTCCAAGTTCAAGGGTAACCCTCTCTCCCCTTCCATCACTGTGACAACATTTTATATTATAGACTATATGCCTGTATGTTTTTGGTATGTGATGTAGTTTTCTTGTTGTTTTTGTGTCTTTGTTTATTCTTATTTTATTCATCTCTATTTCATTTAATTATTTATTTGTGCTTTCCTCTTACAAGGTCGCTCCAAGTTCAAGGGTAACTCTCTCTCCCCTTCCATCACTGTGACCACATTTTATATTATAGACTATATGCCTGTATCTTTTTGGTATGTGTTGCTGTTTTCTTGTTGTTTTTGTATCTTTATTTTAGATAGTTATGGTTTTTTGTGGTCTAGAATATTATTAGTATCCATCACTAAGTCACATTATTTGTGGAGTGCAAGTAACCTAAGATCTAAATCTTGACAATAGTAATGTCTACTAGCTATAAGCTCTGGGACCTAGTGGTACTTGGGTTACTAGGGATGCTGTCAGCGCCTTTCAAATGGAAAAGATGCCTCCAAAATTGTAGAATTTTCCTTTTATCTTTGCTTGTCAGAAAGAGCTGGGGTGCTGTAGAAAGTACTTCAGGGCCTTGTTTCATAAAACTTGTTATCAATATTAAACAAGTTACATGTACAATAAATGTTGTATGCTATTGAAATCCTTGCATTTGATTGGCTTTGAGCAGATTTGTCATAGATCTTTGGCAGTTATTATTGATAACAAGTTTTTTTAAAACAGCACCCAGATGCCTCTTGTAAACTAAATTTACAGCAGCACCCATGTTGACTGTAGTACTGAGACATTTCACAGGTCACATGGGGTCAAAGGGCACTGACCTCAAGCTTCTGAGGCTCCACAACATGACACGATTCACAATAAAGACAATGGGGTATTGAATTTCTACACCGCAATAGACATGTCATCATTCATTTTGCTTAACAGCTTCCAGTGATACCTACATGTATATAATGCACTCCTACGGGGCCTGGCAATGGAGTTACGCCCAAAGACATATGTTCATACGATATCAGTTTATGTTTTTGTTTTTTAACAAAGAAAAAGAAAATCTTCATAAGAAAACTTGTTTATGCCAGATACATACATATATCATCTCTTCAGAGCCAAAAGGGCAGTAACTCTATGTAAAAATTATGAGTTAACAGGAACACCCTTCTTGCTCTTTTTAGCAGACAACATTTATAGAGGTCCTCAAAAAAAAGCTTTCGAAAAATCAGGTAAATTTGAGGCTTTCTTCAATTCTGTTTTTTTTTCTTTTTCATGTAAATATTCTCTTAAATTTTCACTCTTGAACATACTTTGTTATTTTCCAAAATAATTACAGAAATTTACAAAAAAAGAATGCAACTTCTATTAATTATTTAGTACATTGAAGATTTGGTAGAAGGCCTGAATGTGAGTAAACATACACATTTGAAAAATAAGCAATATTTTTGTGTAAGTTCTATTACTTTTTTGAGGTTGTATATTAATTCCTTGCATTTTGTCCTTCTCTAACAAGAAGCATTGACACTCTTACTATTACTAAAATGTAAATATTAATTTAATAAAAAAGAGAGATATCAGATTCAGCCAATGTGCTAGAATTAAAAAAACAGATTTTCTCTCTCAAATGCAACGTATATCCACCTTTAACGTGACATAGATTTTATTTTTAGTTTCCCTGACTGATCCTGTCCTTGTGCTGAAGTCATCAGGCGAGTCTGAATAGGACTAGTTGGTCTACACCAACAAATGCTTGAAATAGTTTGGCCTTGTGCGGATTGACTTTGACGAGTTAATTCATGTATTGCTTTCTCTGGTGAGAAATGTTTTTGTCTGATGTTCTTGTTGTGGTGCAGTTACAGTCAAAATATTTTCTTTCATTGTTTTGAGAGCCATGATAAAAAGAAAAGACTTGTTTATTAGATTGATTGATTAGTTGAGGTTTATAGAAGACAATGTTTTGACAAATATCTTTTCTCTAGTCTCATGATTGCCAATTCTTTTTATGCCTATTTGAATTGTTTAGATTTTTTGGAAGGTTGGGGGGGGGGCTGGGGTAGGCAATTTGGTTACATTGTAGGTAAATATCCATTAGTGTAGTATTGTATTGTGAAGTGTTATCACTGTTGTAATGATAAAAATAATAATAGACCGTACTTATATAGTGCATATCACAATATGTCTCTATGCACTGTAAGAAAGAGTAAGAAGGAAAGGTTGATAGAGTAACATAAGAAGAGTGAGATATGCTCAACATACTTCCTCTTGTTAACATTGGAAAGTATTTGTTAAGTAGTGATAGTATTAGTACTGAGTACAGTCAAAGTTACATCTGTCTTGAAATGTATAAAAACGGTATGAAATACAGTGCATATTGATATCAGTCATGCATGGTAAAACTTTCCAATGTTAATGTAAGAATGTAGATACATGTATGTTGCGAGTCCTTTTCTCTGATTATCTGTTTTCACAACTTACACTTCAATGAACCGGAGTGTTGGCTCAGTCAGTAGAGCATCCGCCTCACAACCAGGAGGTCGTGGGTTCGAACCCCGGCCCTGTCATACCAAAAGACGTTAAAAGATGGGAGTTGTTGCTACCTTGTTTGGCGTTCAACAATAAGGGATAGAGCAACGTCGATCTGGCGCTGCTCAGTGGCTGCCGGGCTCACGATCAATTGGACAAAAAGAATTTCCGTTTCGGTTTAATAAAATTTGGAGTGGACTATTAGGCTATTATTATTATTATTATTATTATTAATCGTATTTCGTACAATTTTTAGTATTAAATACGACAGTATGATTTTCCTAAGGGGGGGGGGGGTATTTTTTTGTGTGTGCCATTTTCAAGCATCTCACATTGGCAATTTGGGGATGTTCGTTGGTTCATTGAACACACCAGTCATGACGAAATCATGCATACATGTATTTAACCAATGATCCTTACAAAAAAATTCTTCCTGTATACATGTAGGAACTGTTAAAGAGGCATTGATCCATGTTTTTTTTTAAAATACAACTTCTGGGTTAAAGAATATAGTTTTTGAACTCCAGAGGTTGGCAGGTCTGCATTACATGTGTACTCTATTATTCAACAATCTCATCTCATCAATATTGTTTGTGAAGAAAAAAAAGAGAATTTTGTTCATGTTTGATACTGAAACTTGAAAGTGAAAACGTCATGCTCAGAATCCACTCTCCAGCATGTTTTTCCTACTAGCTGCCATAGCGTTCAAGCTCAGTCAGAAAACTTCAAATAGAGAGTAGAGACTCTCTCCCTCTCTCTAAAAGTATTTATAGACGCACCATGAGTCACAGATTCAAATCGAGAACGCCAGGGAAATTATGCATGCGTCGGTCGGGGGATGACCTGACAACCCAAGGTCACGCACCTTCCTCGTAACGATGAACTTGCCTGACGAAGAGCGATCGTTTCCCGTCTTTTGCGTGTCCTGATTTTTTAAGCCAACCTGTAAGTGTCAGTTGTTAACGCGTCCTAGTTTGATATGCATCTGGTCATTTGCGATGCATCCGTGTATATTTGTACTCGGTGAGTAAGAGTACACATTCAAATGGAGATAGTCTGCATCTGTAGAAATGGACTGCATACTCTCACCTGTGTAAAGTCTTTTTAGTGTATAATGTATTATATTTTTTTAAAGGCATTATCTGGCTAACTTTTAGAAAGTGCTTCAATGGAATCGCTCAAATTAGAAATACAATGTTTTTTTTAATAACTTTATGAAGTTTATGTTTGTGAAACAGGCACTGTTTTACTGTATTAGATGGAATTGCTCAAATTGTTATTTTTTTAAAAAACTTTATGTTTGTGAAACATGCAATATTTGACTATATTTTAGAAAGTGCAAAGATGGAATTTCTCAATAAAGGCTCATTCAAGATAAGTGTTATTACAATTACATTGTAACATTGAAAATCATTAATAAGAATATATTATAACAACACATGAAGTGGGACAAATACTGTAATATAGACTGTTGGTCTACTGAGAAAAAATTGCAATGTAGCTAAGCAGAGCTGGATACTTGACACAAAGGATATTGCAATTTTTGTATTTATTTTTTATTTTTGAGTTGGTCCTTGTCAGTATTTAGTTGTATATTACCAGGGCTTTGGAAATTACTACTTTGCCTTCTAATATTTGAAATATACATGAACCAAAAAAAAAGAAGATGTAATCTACATTGTATTCACATGATGATACATACAAATGTAATGTACATAGTGTAATTGAGCATCGGTGATGCTGCAGGTGTTTCTGTTGAGAAATAATAGAAAAGTGAGGAAAAATCTGCAAAAACACTAGTGATTGAACAGATCATCTATCTTTAAAAATCATATTCTCCTATGGCAGCTAGTACATGATGTAGCATGTAATGTCATTGAGCGGCCTTCTGTGATGCTGCCGGTGTCTTAGATGAGTCAGAATCAGCAGTTCAGCACCATATGAGTAATAATCGGTTTATGATATCATCATGTGTTCATGCTTCATGCTTATCTCGGCCCAGATAGCGTGTATCACTGCACATCAATTCATTAAACTAATCTAATAAAAACATTAGCATGGGGTGATAGAGGCTAGGGAGAAGTGTGACAGACTCTCATGAAATGAATACCTCTTCAAGTAGTCACTCATCTATCTTTTCTCATTTTGACTGGTAGATCTATTTTGAAGTATATTTTATTTTCCTGTGCATCTGGTTGGTACCAGGAAGAAAATAATGCTGTTCTTTGTCATTGTAATGTACATATTACATTGGTCTCTCTGTGCCCCTTTCTCTTTAGGAGTCGCCACTTCATGTTATCACATATCATTTTTCATCTATTTTCTTTTCTCTTGTTTCTTTCTTCTTCTCTTGTTTCTATCTTTTTCTTGTTTTCTTTGTTTAAGAGGGAGATCTCTCTGATACATCACAATTTTTATCTCACAGTTTATTTGACCCCCCCTCTATCTATCTCTCCCTCTCTCTCTTCCTCTCCCTCTTTCTCTCTTCCTCTCTCTCTCTCTCTCTCTCTCTCTTTCCCCCTTTCTCTCTCTCTCTTTCCCCCTTTCTCTCTCTCTCTCTCTTTCCCCCTCTGTCTCTAATTGCTCTCCCCCTCTTTCTCTTTCCATCACTCTACCTCCCCTTTCTCTCTACTATCTCTCCCTCTCTCCCTCCTTGAAACCAGTGGGAGTGGTGGATATCTCGGTTCACCAGATATCCTCTGTGAGAGACAAGAAAGGCTCTCTTCAGAGAAGATTCTTCAAATCTCTCTCTTGATCCCTTAGAAGACGGTTGTCATCCCGATGCATCCACGTTATCTTAGACGTGTTGACAATAAATTGTGATCTGATGCGTACGGCTTCCATGGATGCCCGGGAGCATCGCTCTAGATACGCGAGGCATCCTTAAGTGCTCACGTATCCATGGAGATATTCCTTCTAAAAGACAATGCCTGCAGAAAAAAATTGTGTGTTGCTGCTGTTAGCTTAGAGACCATTTGCATTTCATGAATTATTTGAATGAGTTGATAGGAGTTTGAAGAAGTAGAGAAGAAAGGTACATCGGCATACTGATGACAGCTCAGTAATATTATTTCTGATTAGAATGAATACAATTGTCAATTGAATAAAAGGATTTTTTTTTTAATTAAAGACATTGAAATACCCATATTCATTTAAATTCTAAGCATAATTTATATAAGAAATACATGGGAGCATTTAAGCAATAAGCTCTGAATATCTATTCTACAAGCCTCTGGTCAAACAAACAATTAAACCAAACATTAAACATGTAGGCTTCTTAATAGGGTTATTCATTTTATGAGCTAACATCTAAGTACCAAATAGCATGGACAGCACGTAAAGTATACAGATTTTACCTAGTTGTCATATGCTTGATGTTTGTATCACTCAAACCATGAATTTTAAAGTCCATCGACAAGTCGGTCTGTAAACTTCTGTATTGGGCCAGTGCAAATATTACCAGACTTAGCTGTTTGGAGAAGTGTATATTTATTCATTGTAGGCCTGCCTGTTTGAGAAGTACACATTTATTTATGGTAGGCCTGTTCATTGACTGCGGAATATAACGACCAAAGCTGTACTGTGAAGAGCTTGGCAAACTTTGTCTTGAAAGTTGAATAGCTTGTCTACAAAACTTTGGTACTACCCAACCCAACTACTGGTACTCATTTAAAGTGACATGGTAACATTGCCTCAGATTCTGAACAAAAATCCTGGATTTAGCTCATACTGCAAGCATAATTATCAACCTTGTTTAGGGTCAGTCAGGAATCCCATGACTTTTACAAGCCGTCTCATTATCAAGATATTTATGATTGGAAATCGGTTTTTTTAACACTACAGTCTATTGGGGGAAAAGAGTATGGTACAACCGGTCACTCAAAGATTTTTACTTTTTTGAGGCACTTCCTGATAACTTTGAAGCGCTATTTTTGTTAGGGCTTCAATATTACACCATATCACAGACACTGATAACATGTAGGCCCATGCATCTCAGATTTAACATTGTTAAACGATGCCTTTAATGGCGCTTTGATTTTAAATATTCGTCATGATGACACAAAATCAATGCTCAATTAATGATACCAGTATGAGTACACATACTTTATTCAAGTCATGCTGCAAGGCTTACTATAAATAACTAATTTTCTGAGCTCAAATTTTAAAGTTAAATACCGTACTCAGTATATTATCCTTGATAAATACAACACATTACTCTTCTTTTTAGCTACAAGTTGTTTGTCAACGATCATGAGTAAGAAGTAAGAACATGTCTTTTCAAATCTGACTCATTTCAAAACTATTTGTCTCGTTGGCTTTGTGTATTATGTAATAATTAATTTCCAGTGTAACTCTTTGAAGTGTAAAAACTGTAGATGTTAATTTCAGATAACATCTCAGATTGTGTCTACTTCAAATTTGTATTACCTGCACTATTGATATAATGCTGAATCTGTCGTTAACAATTTGAGATTGCTTGAATTCTGTTTACCCAAATTGATGATATCAGGTCACAATCTTCAAGATGACTTGCGTTTGATCTGGAGATCAACTATGAAAGATGCCAATTAACAGGTATACTTGTACAAGAATAACAATGAGAAGACGCAATGGCTCAGTGGTAGAGCAGTGGTCTTTTAACCGGGAGGTTCCAGGTTCAAAACCAAGCCAGGCGCAAGTACCCTTTGGTAAAGCATCAATCTTCATCACCATGTCCCTCAGAGAGGATGTAAAGCTGTCAGTCTCCAAAGTGACAGAGTCGTAGAGTATTTACAACAAAATGAGATGCATAATACTGTTGTAAAGACACAAAAATGAAACAAAAACAACAACTACACAAAAATATGAATCAATATCACTCTCATTATGACAGTTGAAGTTCTCAGGATAAAAGGAAAACCTTAGTCCAACTGATTTCTTTTACATGATGTTTTTGAATAAATCTGAGTTGCACTGAGTGTAATTTATAATGCACTCATTTGCATCCAGGATTCCGGGGCTCTGTCTTATAAAGAAAGAGTTGAGAAGTTCTCCATTCAATAGGCTTTTTTGTACCGGTAATGACCTTTGGAAGTTCTCAGGATAAAAGGAAAACCTTATGCAAGGGTCACTCTGTGGCCTGGACCCACCCTCCTCAGGTCATCACCTTTCTTCACCTGAGCCAATTATTTGTAACCTCAGGGTTTCACCATCACTTCATGTGCTTTACAAAAAACAAAGGCAAAACATCACTCTTATCAGCAAATGTGTTAGTCCAGGCTTCACCCTTTGAATTATTTGCATAGGTGATGCTTCACTTTTGTCAGTTTTACATAGGTGAGGCTTCACTTGTGTCAGTTTTCCATAGGTGAGGCTTCACTTTTGTAAGTTTTCGGCCGGTCTGAAGCTTCACCACTGTTTCACCATACTGGCCATTTGCATAGTTCAAGCTTCACCACTGTTTCACCATATTGGCCATTACATATTTCAAGCTTCACGTTTTGAAATCAAGCTCCACCAATGTTTACTTATAATAGTAGACCATGACTGCAATGGTCTATAGTCATGATAGTAATTCCATACTGCTCAATAAGTACCAAGTCAACCAGGTTTCAATTCAAAGATACAGTAACATGTTTATTTTGTCAATCCAATGTTTCTACAGATATGTTGTTATGAAACTTAAAACGTTTATACAAAAGTTGTTTTAACTACAAGTCTTGTTTTCTAATACTAACTCTTGTTTTCTAATACTAACTCTTGTTTTCTAATACTAACTCTTGTTAACTATAAACACTAACTCCTGTTACCTATTAAACTCTGTTACTTGGAAATGAAAGAAAATGTTCATTCCAGACAAATTTCAGGTTTGCGTTGTTAGATTTTGACATTGTGTTCATTAAAACTACACTATAAAAATAAGTATACAGTGCATATCCGCAGAATTCGTAAGGCTTCGACTCGAGCGCACGGCACTGCTGTGGCGTAATACCTTTGTGGAATACGTCAACATTGAAATCTCGCGAAAATATAGGCTAAGTTTTATGCACAGATTTTGTTAATAATCAATCGTAAAACAGGGTCGGAGTAGTACCGTCTCAAAATGATCGGAAAACTCTGAACTTTCTATTTTTTTTCAACTCACCTCGCAAAAACTTGGGGCCAAAACTTGGCACGATCTGCGCTGCGCATGCTGGGTACAATACCGACAGCTCGTAGGCTACTAGTCTCGTTTCCAGACTTGAGGCTGGCCTTTCAGGCACGTATACTGCGAATACTCACGCAACTAGTTATGTGTAGGAGACTAGTAGACTACTCGAAAACGATCTCGTGAAATCTCGAAATCAGTTTCGCTGGAGAAAAGTGCGGTGACCTCAGGACGATCACTCTGCGAGTGCATGAGTGACCGGAATAAAAATTAAATAGTTGTTTTGAAACGCACGATTTCGACATGATTTCGACATATTTTCGACGCGACCGGTAGTGGCTTCGATGTCACATCACCTGAACAAACAAGGCGACTGATTGGATTCGATGTCACATCACCAGAAAAAACAAATTACTCGTCAAAGCTTCACACATTTCATCAATTTGTATAGTAAAGCTTCACCCAATGAAGAAAAACGAACGTTAGGACTTCACTACAACAACAAATAGGTCAGGGTCAGGCTTAGGCGTCGAGTCGACGTCGATATTTGGCGACCTCTGAGGAGGGTGGGTCCAGGCCACAGAGTGACCCTTGCATTAGTCCAACAGAATTCTTTTACAGGTTTTTTTGAATAAATCTGAGTATAATTTGTTGCACTGAGCACAAATCTATAATGCAGTCATTCGTATCCAGGGGGGTGTTTCACAAAAATTCTAAGTCAAACTTAACTCTAAGTTGAACTTAAAAGTTATGGAGAGCCATTTGTAGCCTTAAAATAAAATATATTCAAAAGTGAAAAATCAAGTGTTTTAGACTTTCCATAAATTCCACATCAAGAACATGAAATCTCCCATGATAATAGAAAATATGAATGATTTGAATCAACATTTTATGCCTTTTAAAATAACTTTTACAAAATATTTTCAAGGATGTTAATGGCTTTCCATAACTTTTAAGTCCAACTTAAAGATAAGTTCGACTTAGGATCTTTATGAAACATCTCCCAGGGCACTGTCTTATAAAGAAAGAGTTCAGATTGATCCAAATTGATCACAAGTTCTCCAATCAATGGGCCTTTTTTGTTATGTAAGCTAATTTCGATACATAGCCTACGTCTTTGTGAAGTGCCTTGATATGGACCATTTCATTCACCTGTTATGAATGAGAATTGTTGCTAGGTAGGACAAACATGATTTCCCCCACCTAGCAACACAGAATATATCGTCGGGGGGACAAAACCTCGTATCTCAAAAATCATGAATTTTCAGGAGAGCGAAAAAACATTTCCTGTATCAACAGATTTAGTGCTGTGACACCGTCCTTTGTGTGGAATTTGTGAAAAAACCGAGACAGGAGGTGTTCCATGGATTTATCAGGTGGTGTCGTAGGCCATTAGGTACAAAATTATGCAAAAAAATCAAAATCTCAAAAAATTGAGATACAAGGTTTTGTCACCCCACCGACGATATGCAATTTGCATTCCGACAGTTGAGATACAACTGCATCTGTACATAATGTGCAGTGTATATAACGGTAGAATGTAGAAGCTTGTTGCTAGGTTAAGGTGTATAGATTAGAATATATATTTAGTTTGGAGCCAGAAATATTTTTAAACGAGGCACATAACAAAGAAATATGCATGTAATTTTATTACATTAGGAAAACAGGCATATTGTATAAGTTTTTGTGACAAGAAAACAAACAAACAAAATATGGAAGGAAAACATTTACCAACACTGTGCCATATTAACATTGCCTCAAATTCTGAAACAAAATCCTGGATTTAGCTCATGCTGCAATCATAATTATAACCTTTAGGTCAGTCAGGAATTCCATTACTTTTACAAGCCGATCGCCTGTCTGACTATCAAGATATTTATGATTGGAAATCAAAATCAAATTTTGCGTTTTCCTAACAGTTTTTGATTACACTATACAGTCTATTGGGTAAAACCGAGTATGGTAAAACTGGTCATTCAAAGATTTTTACTTTTTTGAGGAATTTTATGATCATTTTGAAGCGCAATTTTGTTAGGGCTTCAATATTACACCATTATCACAGACACTGATAACACGTAGGGCAATGCATCTCAGATTTAACATTGTTAAACGATGCCTTTAATAATGATGAGAGATTCTTTTGAAATGCCCATCTGTCGTCCCAAGGCATTAGCGTGTTGGTTGTGGATGCATTAGTGAGATTCTTCCATACAATGTAGGTATGCATGAAGGAACTGTCACCAGATAGTGTTTTCATTTTTATAGCAACAATACCATTATCTGTATTCGTACTGCAGTCTGGTAGGCATTATTTGAACAGTAGTAGAGACATATTTCTAGAAAAGAGCCCCAACCCAAACCCAACATTAAAGGTATCAACCAGTTTTGGAAACGCCCCCCTCTCAAAAAATGAAATGGAAGCCTCTTATTACCAATCATGTGAAAGAATATGTTTTGACTAATACGTGATGATACAAATTTTGTCGGGAAACCACCTACTAACTGATATATTTGGTAAATTATCATATATCGATCCGACCTGCATAGCTATCGCAAATGCACTTCAACATTGAACATTTGGGCATATATTTCTGCTTTTTTGCGAATTTAAGTTGAAGTATTGCCGTCTAAACCTCTGAAGGCAATATTGAAACAATATTGAATGGATATTTTGCACCCAAAACCCTTGAACCGCAATTTTACCACTACCGGTCTTTACCTTTAACCCTAACCCTAACCCAATCTGATGCAAATGGTGCAAATAAATTGTCATATCAATCCGGCCTGGATAGATATCGCAAATGCACTTCAACATTGAACATTTGGGCATATATTTCTGCTTTTTTGCGAATTTAAGTTGAAGTATTGCCGTCTAAACCTTTGAAGGCAATATTTAAACAATATTAAATGGATATTTTGCACCCAAAACCCATGAACTGCAATTTTACCACTACCGGTCTTTACCTTTAACCCTAACCCTAACCCTACCTGATGCAAATGGTGCAAATAAATTGTCATATCAATCTGGCCTGGATAGATATCGCAAATGCACTTCAACATTGAACATTTGGGCATATATTTCTGCTTTTTTGCGAATTTAAGTTGAAGTATTGCCGTCTAAACCTTTGAAGGCAATATTTAAACAATATTAAATGGATATTTTGCACCCAAAACCCATGAACTGCAATTTTACCACTACCGGTCTTTACCTTTAACCCTAACCCTAACCCTACCTGATGCAAATGGTGCAAATAAATTGTCATATCAATCCGGCCTGGATAGATATCGCAAATGCACTTCAACATTGAACATTTGGGCATATATTTCTGCTTTTTTGCGAATTTAAGTTGAAGTATTGCCGTCTTAACCTTTGAAGGCAATATTTAAACAATATTGAATGGATATTTTGCACCCAAAACCCTTGAACCGCAATTTTACCACTACCGGTCTTTACCTTTAACCCTAACCCTAACCCTACCTGATGCAAATGGTGCAAATAAATTGTCATATCAATCCGGCCTGCATAGATATCGCAAATGCACTTCAACATTGAACATTTGGGCATATATTTCTGCTTTTTTGCGAATTTAAGTTGAAGTATTGCCGTCTAAACCTTTGAAGGCAATATTTAAACAATATTGAATGGATATTTTGCACCCAAAACCCTTGAACCGCAATTTTACCACTACTGGTCTTTACCTTTAACCCTAACCCTAACCCTACCTGATGCAAATGGTGCAAATAAATTGTCATATCAATCCGGCCTGGATAGATATCGCAAATGCACTTCAACATTGAACATTTGGGCATATATTTCTGCTTTTTTGCGAATTTAAGTTGAAGTATTGCCGTCTAAACCTTTGAAGGCAATATTTAAACAATATTGAATGGATATTTTGCACCCAAAACCCATGAACTGCAATTTTACCACTACCGGTCTTTACCTTTAACCCTAACCCTAACCCTACCTGATGCAAATGGTGCAAATAAATTGTCATATCAATCCGGCCTGCATAGATATCGCAAATGCACTTCAACATTGAACATTTGGGCATATATTTCTGCTTTTGTGCAAATTTAAGTTGAAGTATTGCTGTCTAAACCTTTGAAGGCAATATTTAAACAATATTGAATGGATATTTTGCACCCAAAACCCATGAACTGCAATTTTACCACTACCGGTCTTTACCTTTAACCCTAACCCTAACCCTACCTGATGCAAATGGTGCAAATAAATTGTCATATCAATCCGACCTGCATAGATATCGCAAATGCACTTCAACATTGAACATTTGGGCATATATTTCTGCTTTTTTGCAAATTTAAGTTGAAGTATTGCCGTCTAAACCTTTGAAGGTAATATTTAAACAATATTGAATGGATATTTTGCACCCAAAACCCTTGAACCGCAATTTTACCACTACCGGTCTTTACCTTTAACCCTAACCCTAACCCTAACCCTACCTGATGCAAATGGTGCAAATAAATTGTCATATCAATCCGGCCTGGATAGATATCGCAAATGCACTTCAACATTGAACATTTGGGCATATATTTCTGCTTTTTTGCAAATTTAAGTTGAAGTATTGCCGTCTAAACCTTTGAAGGTAATATTTAAACAATATTGAATGGATATTTTGCACCCAAAACCCTTGAACCGCAATTTTACCACTACCGGTCTTTACCTTTAACCCTAACCCTAACCCTATCTGATGCAAATGGTGCAAATAAACTGGTTTACTAACATATTCAAATTGTATGCATAATTTTTTTAACAAAGGTTGTTCTTGACAACCTAAAAGTTTGCCTAAGGCTTGGTGACATAGCAACTCGTAAAGTATGACTGGATTCCAAGTATTGTAGTTCTTTCGTTCGTTACAGGTTAATGGAATAACTCTTCACCAGGTCCTGAGGAAAGAAACATCCCTAAATTTGAATATATGTTAGTACATGTAAACCTGTCTATTGGCTACCTTTATAGCCACATTACCTTGTGGCTTTTTTATTCTTCTAGAAATATTTCTCTAATTCTGATTAGCACCTTATAGTTTGTAGGCTACTGTAGCCATCAAGAATATTGTACATGTTTGAAGAATAAAAGTCTTGTGTTCTACTAGATATTTTGCACGGAAAAGCGAGTGTACAGTTTTCCCAATAATGGTTGTGTGAAAAACCTAGGTAGACCTATATATTCCTGATAGAAAATCGGTCCCAGCTGTTCTGCATGAGGTGTGACATAGCTTTAGCCAAATTGTAGTAATTTTAGCATATAAAATATAAACTTGCTGCCCATTTGCTTCACAGTAAAAGATTAAAACTAAAAACCTTCATATGCAAGATGTGCTCACGTGTTGAAAGATTTGCACCAAAAAAAATCCAGCTGGCAGCTGTGAAGTAAATGCAACACAGATGACAAACACTGAATTTTGGGAATATGTGAATTTTCTTGCTTCCAATAAGGCACAAATTTCATTCAAAATTCTCTATAGGCAATTTCCATATATGTGCACTAGAACTTATTTGGAATGTAGAGCGGTCATGGACACAAATAAGAGTCATTTCACTGATCATATTTTTTCCATAGTCAAAGGTTGGCTTTAATACTTCAGTGTACATACCATTATTAAAATCTCTATGCATTCAACGGTCTACTTTTGAATGAAAGGAAGAAAATTCCACAACCTATTGTAGAAATGAAATACACAATCAAATCAGTTCCGTTTAGATCTACTTTGATTACTTATAGTTCAAAGGATTTCCATAATTTCAATCAAATGCTGTAGTTTTCTGGCTGTGAACTGAATGAAGACAGAAAATAATCCCCCAATTTTCTATAGGTACCTTTTGTATGTCGACCTTGATTAATATTAAAAATTGTCCTATGATATTGCAACCAATGAGGGATGAAATGGATTCTGCAGACCATTTACATACATGTACTACTACTGACATTTATTTCTGCCAGTTTCTTGTGTATACATTGCCAGATAATAATGTTGTACCTTTTAGTGCAATCACAAAGGCTTAAAGGGGTCCGGTAACTTTGTCTCAGATTCTGAAACAAAATTATGGATTTAGCTCATGATGCAATGATAATTATAAACCTTTAGGTCAGTCAGGAACCCCATGACTTTTACAAGCCGATCGCCTGTCTGATTATCAAGATATTTATGATTGGAATTACAAATTTTGAAAACCGTTCGCCTGACGGTTTTCATAACACTACAGCCTATTGGGGAAAACGAGTATGGTAAAACCGGTCACTCAAAGATTTTTACTTTTTTGAGGCACTTCTTGATCATTTTGAAGCGCAATTTTTTTAGGGCTTCAATATTAAACCACCATATCACAGACACTGATAACACGTAGGGCCGTGTATCTCAGATTTAACATTGTTAAACGATCCCTTTAAAAAAGATCAACCTGTAAAATTAATAATAACAATATTTCTTGTTAACCCAGGGTAGCCTCATCAGTATGAATACTGTTCTTCTCCCTGAGACCCCTGTAATCGTATCATTACCCTGGCTTATCTATTACCTATGGTAGTTTCCATAGCCCTGTCCATTATCCATTCAAACATGCGAACATTACAATAGGCCTGTTTTCATCAGCTCGAGATTGCCAAATAACCCGCTATTTCTGATTTGGGAAATAATCCCACAGTTACAAAAATTGCGTCTTCATCAGCTCGAGACTCAAGCTCGAGAAATTAGCTTGAGATATTTTGCTCAGCGTTCGCACATAGTGCGCGTCTTCGGGCTGGTGAAAACGCACCGGACAAATAGCGTGATATTTTTCAAACTAGCTCAAGATATCTTGGGATGATTATCTTGACCAAATATCCCGCTAATTGCAACTGCGGGCTGATGAAGACGCAAATTAGCTGGATAATTTGCGATCGGGATAGTTAAAATAGCGGGTTATTTGGCAATCTCTAGCCGATGAAGACAGGCCTACAGTGACCCTGTGCTCTTTGTAACATGGTCATTAATACGACAATAAATAGGAGAAGTTTGGGAGATTTTATTGTTAGCTGCATCCTTGACCAGTTTGTAGTTTGCTTGTTTGTTTGTTTTTGTTGTTGTTGATGGTTTCAACATCTCAGGGAGTAGATGATGCCTGTACATGTACCATAGTCTACAGGCACAGACTCGAGTTTATTCACAGTTTCACAAAACCTTGAGCGGAGCCGAGCTTTGTTAGTCTCTGGACTCTGGACGTAAATATTCATAAATGAATGATACACGCCAATAACAAAATAAAAATCAATGGATGCGTCAGGAGCAGCTATATTACAGGGTAGTTTGCTGGCATATACCCTTGCCAGCTATATTGCATAACAAATGGTCTAAGCTAGGAGACTATGCAGAGATCACAGTCAATAGGCACTGCAATCAATGCAGTCAACATGACAACAACCAGAGACTGAGAGAGTTAGTCTTTGCTCAAGACATTATGGCATTGTCAAATGAGAGTCTGTACCTGCAGACGGTCTAGTAGACTGTGCAGTGTACTCAGTCTTAAGGTTCTGAAACTTTGTTATATACAGTGAAACCTGTCTAGAAACACCACCCAAGGGAGACAAGAAAGGTGGTCTAATATGTACAGGTTCCTTTTGTACATGTTTCAACAGGGGAAAAAATACTTTTGGGGGCTACTTTCAAACTTGCTTGCATGAAAATAACACTCTTTAATTTGTTTTGAATTGAACTCTAGGCACATTTTGGGGGCTCTTTTTAGCATTTCTGGGGCTAATTTGCCCCAAGCCCCCGTGTATTTTGATCACTTTGTTTCAGGGAAACATAAAATGTGGTCTTCGTAGACAGGTGGTCTTTGTAGACAGGTGGTCACTAAAGCAGGTTTGACTGTACATGTATATGTATGTTGCAATACAAACTCACGACCGACAGGGTTTTGTGCTTGCAATCCATCCTTGACCAGGATCCCAATCTGGTGTGTTTATTGATCGTATTTGTAGATATATATCCGAGCGCTCCAATGCCAATTGTAGCAATCAGCGGAGTATAAGATGCGTGAGTCATCCTATCAAAGACTCATTCATGGTCATTCGGCTGGAAAATTGCCACACCGTCGTCCGTCGGTAAAGTGTGATGACCGATACTTCTGCGGCACGGCCAGCGCCTTGAGCGCCACTTCCATGTCAACAGGAGATGTGATCAGTTTAGCTTCTTCTTCTTCTTCTTCTTCTTTTTCTCCTTCTCCTTCTCCTTCTCCTTCTCCTTCTCCTTCTTCTTCTCCCTCTCCTTCTCCTCCTTCTTCTTCTCCCTCTTCTCCTTCTCCTTCTCCTTCTTCTTCTCCTTCTCCTTCTTCTTCTCCTTCTCCTTCTCCTTCTCCTTCTTCTTCTTCTCTTTCTTCTTCGTCTTTGTCTTCTTCGTTTGGTGCTACATACATGTATACAATGGCAATTTGTCAACTCTTGACTATTGTTGCCAATTTCATCACTTCTGTATTTTCCTCTCGTTCTCTTAAATGTCTTTGTTAAATTACTTCTTTCCAATCTCATTTTAATATAATATTCAGTCATAGTCTACCTATTTTTTTATGTAATATAATAGAATAATATTTCAATTTAAACCATGATCCACACACAGTTCGCACTCATGCTGGCCCTGTCCTTTCAAATGTTATGGTATCGATGAAGCGTCACCCTGAAAAACCCCCCCAAAATATATACTTATTGAGATATTGCAGCGGAAATGTATGCCTTAGTTTGGGGTTGGATTTTTCTGAACAAAATCATTTTTGGATGATTCCTATTTCTATAGGTTATGACAATACAGGAATGGTCGTCAGAATAATGTTTTAAGCATTCAAAAACAATTAATCAACCAATAAATGATTGTTGGTTGTATGTATGTTGTATTTTGTTTCCACTAGATAACCAAAGACTTTAACCCTAAAGTAATCCAGTTTGTTTGCTTTTAAACAGGACACTGGACTGAAATGATGGTACATGTAAATTTATGATTCATATAGGATTTAGGACTAAAGATGGCGCTGTTCAATTTTTTGATTTGAGAAGCATTCATGTGTACATGCATTCCCAGTATAATTAATGTTTTTGAGTCATCAGGGATTTGTTGACTTTCAATCATATACCAGAAATGAACATGGGGATTTTATATCTCTAAAGATTGATCTTGACAAGGCTTGCCTGAGGTTTTGAAAGACACATGCAGCAACATAGTACCCTAAAGGCACATATCTCAATTTCTTTGCATGGAGTTTTTGATATATTATTATTATTATTTTGTATTTCATGTTTTATTGATTCTTTTCATTACATTTTTTAATTTATACCAGTGTGGAAGAGAGTCTCAGAACATTTTGTCCATTAGAAATGAACATTAGACATGACAACGCATAACCTTAGCAATTTTTTAAATAAATTGAAATTATTCAAAAAAGAGAGTGTGGACTATTTAGTACGGTATGTATATTATTATGTACCTGTGTGTGTGTGACAACAGTCAACTGGCAGCCCCCAGTTTGCTCCAATGGTTGACCAAAGTAAGATTAAGATTGATCAATTGAAACTAAGTTGTGTTTTTTAATTCAATATTTTCATGAAACTTCAACATTCTTCATGATTTCTTAAAATTGATTTTTTTTTTTTTGTTTTTTCCCCCTCTTACATATCTTCTATTCCTCCAAATACAAGACTGATCATGATATTAGATTAAGATTAACCAATAAAAACTAAATTTCTGTCTGTTTTCTTCCACTTTTTCCTCTAGATACGACACCGGTGGCGATAACTTCATCGACATGATGGAGCTGAAGTACATGATGGAAAAGCTGGGAGCTCCTCAGACTCACTTAGGTCTCAAGGGAATGATGAAGGAAGCAGACGAGGATTTGGACGATATGATCAGTTTCAGGGAGGTGCGTTCACATTTATCCCTTAGCACTTCAAGTTGAACTTACTAAATGTTGATTATAATCATTCATATTATCTACCGTAATTAATGGTGTATAAACCGCCCTTGTGTATTAAAGATAAACTTTAGTACTGGTACATGTAATGCGATTGCATTGTGAAAGAAAAGGTGTGGAAAGGATCAGAAACAGTTGATCATGTAGCATGTAAGTATTGGTGTGCACTGCAAGGTTCTGGAGTCATCAAAATCATAATTTATTTGACCGAGTCTTGGTAAAGTAACAAGCTTTGTACACAGAAAGCTATATATGGGACAGCACACATGGTGTCAGGGCTAGTACTACCTTGATTTCCTTGTCTTTCTATGCTCATTACTCAGCCAGTATACATTTTCTTCCAAAATTGTTTGGCACATGTCATTTATTTGTAATCTTGAACATTCAGTGTGAGTTTCGTTTGATTCTGTGAGAATTAATTTTCTTTTTTTACCAGTACTGGAGTTTATCTTTAACCGCACCCCTCTTTTTCGCCCTAAAAAAAAAAAAAAAAATTGTTGATTTTTGTTTTGCCAAAGTTTTTTTTGCCGACTTAAAAAACAGTAGAGGACCTAGGAAAGAACCTTGTGGTACGCCATGTAATAGAAGAAAAATTGGAGGAATTATTACTATAAACTACATATTAAGATCTATCAGAAAGATTACTTTCAAACCAAGATGACAGACAAATTCGAGTGTTGTTCTAGTTCCCGAGTGGTGAGTCAACACACGGATTACTCAGCTGGGAGACATTGCCAGGCATAGCGTCAGGTGGAGGGGCATAAATCAAAACTTAATTTTTTTTTGTTTTTTTGTTTTTTGTTTGGGGTGTACGGTGTATAAACCGCACACCGGACTTTGAATTTTTTTGGGGGGTAAAAAGGTGCGGTTAATACACCGTTAATTACGGTATTATTAAGGAGATTTCATGTTCTTAAAGGGATCGTTTAACAATGTCGTACATCTTTCTGTGTACAGTGATTATAACTTTATGAAGACTTGGCCAAATTTCTTATCATTTTGGTGATTCCAGAACCCTGCAGAACATCTATGCTAGATGATCGACTTTTTCTGATCAATTTCACAATGTTTCTTTTACAATGCAATCGCATGACCATAACTGGTCTTTAGCTTTAAACTAAATACTGTAAATTTTGTAGATTTGTGACCACGATTTGTACTTCCCTTCAGAGACCAATGCCAGTAAATGGTAAGAGCAACCAGTGGCATGAACGGCCTGCCATAGTTAAGTCCAACTTAAAGTCGATCGTAGTCTTTGTGAAACAATCCCCCAAGTCCAATATTGCTAAATTATTCTTTAATTCATTGATTCAAAAATTCTTTTTCCATTGGTTTGACCAATAACAAAGATTGTGTCACAGCATAAATATACATATCCAAGAAGTGTAAATAAGTGTACAATGAAAAATATATAGTAGAAATACAGAAAATATTTTAAGGAAGTTACAAAAACCAATGGAATATGTGTCATATAGTAGTAAAGGAAAAGTAAATGCATCTCATTAAGTCATTTTAACGCCCTCCTATAATGTGTAAGTAAACAGAATTTATGTTTGATTCAGATCACAGCCTCTCCCCTCAATACTTCCGCCTCATTGTATTAATTAGTTTTCCCTTCTCAAGTTGGCAAATTGAGAGACTAAGAAATGAAAATATCTTCTCAGTTTCTACTGATTTTCAGGGAGGATAGTAGAATGGTGTAACATTAAAGGAAGAAATCCAATGTTCGATCTGTCCTGATTGCTTCACTTTTCTTCCCTTTCTTCTCAGTTTCTACTGATCTTCAGGAAGGCATACATGCCTCTTTATCATAATGATGTAACAATAAAGGAAGAAATCCAATGTTGTCAATTTGAAGAAGAAAATATGATTTAATTTGTCCCGATTGCTTCACTTTTCCTCCTTCTCAGTTTCTACTAATCTTCAGGAAGGCATGCATGAATGATGTTTTAAACAATAAAGGAATAAATCCAATGTTGCACATTTGAAGAAAATAGGATTTAATCACTTTTCTTTCTTTCTTCCTTTCTTCTCAGTTTCTACTAATCTTCAGGAAGGCAGCAGCGGGTGAATTGATGGAAGACAGCGGTTTGGGTCTACTAGCCCAGCTCTCGGAGATCGACGTTGACGTAGAAGGTGTCGGTGGGGCCAAGAACTTCTTTGAAGCCAAGGTAGGTTTGGTCTTGGACCCTGGGTAGGTTTGGTCTTGGACCCTGAACCTTGAAGAGATCATGATCCCTGAAGAAACTTTTTTCAAGATAAACAGATATGGGATAATATGTTTTATGTTATGTTTTATGTCATTGTTATTTTGTATGTTACCATGTATATATAGGACCAATGTGAAAAGCAGCTCTGGCTGAAGTTGTCATCCTGTATAAATATTCTAAAATAAAGGGGTGAGTGGGTGGGTGGGTGAGTAAGTTGTGACAGCAGTTGATGGCGCAGACAACAACAAAACGGTGTAAAATCCTGTACCACCTTGTGGCGTTAAATCCTGTACCACCTTGTGGCGTTAAATCCTGTACCACCTTGTGGCGTTAAATCTTGTACCACCTTGTGGTGTTAAATCCTGTACCACCTTGTGGCGTGATATCATGTACCACCTTGTCGCGTGAAATCCTGTACCACCTTGTGGCGTTAAATCCTGTACCACCTTGTGGCGTTAAATCCTGTACCACCTTGTGGCGTTAAATCCTGTACCACCTTGTGGCGTTAAATCCTGTACCACCTTGTGGCGTTAAATCCTTTACCACCCTGTGGCGTTAAATCCTGTACCACCTTGTGGCGTTAAATCATGTACCACCTTGTGGCGTTAAATCCTGTACCACCTTGTGTCGTTAAATCCTGTACCACCTTGTGGCGTTAAATCATGTACCACCTTGTGGCGTTAAATCCTGTATCACCTTGTGGCGTAAAATCTTGTACCACCTTGTGGCGTTAAATCCTGTACCACCTTGTGGCGTTAAATCCTGTACCACCTTGTGGCGTTAAATCATGTACCACCTTGTGGCGTTAAATCATGTACCACCTTGTGGCGTTAAATCATGTACCACCTTGTAGCCTTAAAAGGAATCACACCTCAGTCACACCAGCGAGACTGACCTATAACAGACCGATCAGAAATTTATATTAACCCGATTTTGTATTGGTCGGTTTGGAGTCGATGTGATGTCGGTTTAATGGTGTGGACGATATTGTCAACAAAACACCATTTCAGTCAGAAGATTACATGTTGTCATAGAACCTGATGTAGATAACATGCGACATAGTTATGATATTTAACTTTGATTTTCCTCTTTAAATATCTAAGGGAATAGAATTTCACATTATGCAAACTCCAGATCGTTATTTTTGTAACATTGCTTTTAGATGTTTCAGTGTATATAGATTATTGTTATACTCCATTTCATCGGCGATTAATGCTGTTTTATGCTCCTTGCAGCAGCAGTAAATTGTTCTTGCACATGAAATTAACCAATCATGTCTTGCAGGCAATTGTTGACAACGTCATAAATTTGATCCGCCATGCCGACAAAGAAAATTGAAATCGACAAAAGCAATGCAAGTAAGTCTCTCTCTCTCTTTACATGCCATGTCCTGAGACGTTGGCGACCATGGAATGCCACAACTCTCTTTCCTATATTCTATGAAGTAATTTATTTTCCCGGAGATCAAGCAAGTAGATATTTTAAATTGTCTGATTTGATTGTTCATTTTCCAGATCGCAGTACAGTCGCAAGAAGGCAAATTCCATCAAGAGATTCTGGACGAACAAGAAGAGAGGAGGCAAGAAGCCGAAGTGCGAAAGGTCAGGCAACAGCAGTTCAAAGAGAAAGCCGCCCTCTTTAATTCGTCGTGAGATAACGCCGGCTGGAAATGATCAAGGGATACAAGAAACAGAGAGCCATTTAAACATGGGAGACTGTATTGAACCTGGGTACTAAGTTTCGGTTGTAAGAAACTGCGATTTCTGACATTATTATGGTTGTCTTTCAATTTTTCGTTGAAGAATCAGGGAGAGAGAGAGAGAAAAAACTACACATATTGGACTGCCTACTTTACCCTTGTTTTCTATTCAGCCTCTCCTGTGCAAAAATGGGTCCATTCTCAATACCTAAAGGGGACCGTTCATCAAAAAGTACAATTAAACTTAAATCAAACTGCTTTAGTGACCTACTATACAGTGCGTCCCAGAAAAAACGAAACCAAGAATTATCTATGTCTTTCGCATAACTAAAGCCTCGGTTACAAATGCCAATACGAACTGTTACGAACGCCGTACGAACGTTTTTCAGACAATGGAAAAACAGGGAGATTTGTACAAAATTATCGTTCGTACGAACCTTTGTGACCGTAGCATTACCCAGAGCTGCCAACTAGTACGGATTTCCCGTAATTGGTACGGAAATTAACGACCATTACGGAATGTTGTCTCAAATTACGGATTTAAAAAAAAATGATTTTTTTTTTTTTTTTTTTTTTTTTTTTTTTTTTTTTTTTTTTTTTTAATTTTAATTTTTTTGAATAAATTAAATATAATTTATCGTAGCGAGTGCTGCGAATAGAAGCCATTTTTCATGATAAACTGTGTTGTGATGACCTAAAATTCAATATTTAACATCTTTGTGTGAGTAAAATCACCAAAAATTTCAGATAATCATGCGTCCGCACAGTGTTGGCGTGCCGTTTTTTTAGATTCATAGCGCCGCATAAGAAATTACTGATTTATACCCCAAATTACTGATTTTGAGCCTTGTGATTACTGATTTTCTGTTCTGGAGGTTGGCAGCTCTGATTACCGGTAATCACAATTATAATTAATAAATGACACATTTTGTAAAGCTTAGATCCTCCTCTTTCATTTGATGCCACTCATATGATGCATATTTCATGCATGAGTGATCAAAAACAATTTGAAAATAGGGTATCCAAAAGTCATTCTGCGGGCGGTATCTGAATTTCAAAGGAAAAATCACATTTCTAGAAAGTTCATTTCCTGCCCTTTCATATGACACCTCAATCAGAAAAATTGAGCCAGGAATAACAAAGTTCTGTTGGTTTAAAGTAATGCTTGCATTTCCATAATTTGATTAAACAAATTCGTTTTCACTGGCTGCCTGCCGTAGCAACAAACAGAGGTGACAAAAGACTTAATCTCTGTTTCGTTGACGATATGATAAAGCATTGATAATTCTCGGTTGTTTTTTTTCTGGGACACACTATATAGAAAGGCCATCTGTCTAGATAGAGTCCCTATTTTCTTGTCTCCCTTGAGCAGTCTTTATACATACCTAAAAATGGCATTCATGTTATTTCTGTAGAACACAAGCAAATACTGTGACCAAAAATCCATTAAACCAATTATCAATTACCAGTACAGGTATTTTTGTCAAATTAGTAGCATTTTGGTGGTGGGATTTCTCAGTTCCTGTACAATATTTCATGACTGTTTTAGTCAATTATAGATAATGGTATATTGTATTGGAATGATCTGTGTTGATATTATTAGAATTGGGTATGATTTGGAAGAGGGGCTCGGTGTTACGGTTGTATAAATTTGTTTTTTGAACATATATAAATGTGCTATGTAGAATAATCACACTATGCTTGAGTAGTTGCTTTTGAACATATTGTAAAAATATATAAATGAGTAGTTTAGATAACTTTTTATACACGTACATATACTGTGCAGGCTTGAATGATAGATTTACATGATAAAGCCACATCTGCTTGCTGCTGTAGCTGCATTTGAAAATTACTATTAGAATAATTCATTTAGATGAGAAGCAAAACCCCTAATGATATTATATATTAGGCTTGTTTTATCCTTCATAAGACACATTTGGCAATTTTTTTTGGGATAATTTTGTATTATATTTTTACACTTTGAATGTATTAAACCATATTATATTTTATCATTTTTTAAAGACAGAAATATGTTTTATGTTTTTCAGTGTGTTTGCAATTTATGTTTGGTTTGATTTGATTTCATATTGATCGGTATATTTTACGAAGTAATGAATCATTACTATTGAAATATTATGATACATGTATAACAGTGAAAAGTGACTTCCGCTGTTTCAGATATCTTAAGGACTTAATTCGACTTCAATTACGGTAAGAGCTCATTTGCTGTCAATGCCCATAAACAGATTCTTAGTTCTAACAATCAAGAAAGTACATTGAATGATTTCAGACTTTGTTTTTGACAATTATGTTAATTGTTTGAAATATTAATGAAGTTTTTCAATCATCATTTGCATTTTGTTGAGGATGCTTCATAATTATTGTAAGAGTGAATATTTCTCTCTTTAGACTAAGTGTGCCATATTTTTCATTACATTTCTAATGCACTGTACTGACAGTTGGCGTGATAGGGTAATTCCAGCTATCCAGCAGCCCCAAAGACCGACATTTACAAAAGGTTACTAGACCGACAGCCCATGAGGCCAACAAAACAAAGAAATATCTAAGAAAATATAGGAAAGAAAAAACTTCCAGGGAGGTTCGTGAGAGCGTCAGCCAATGAGAGCGTCGGCCAATGAGACCGTTGGCCATGAGATCGTTGGCCATGAGACAGTCGGCCAATGAGACCGTCAGCCAATGAGCCAAAAAACAAAACAAAGAAATACATATGGGAAGATCTCCAGTCTCCAGAACTCTGTGTAGAGGGGCTAAAAGGACCATGAGACTGATTTTGTCGGTCTAGTCGGCCAATGGTCTTGTGGGCTGTAGCCGGCATGTAACGAATATCTATATATTTCCCTTTTTGACATCGCAACATTCCTAAGAATATCCAATGATATTATCTTTCTTCAACTGTGACCAATGTACATTTTTCAAATGTATAGGGCTTTCAGATGCTTCGGATCAAATTATTATTATTCATGAAAATGCTCACTGTTTGTCTGAGTCTTGAAGAAAGATATCCACAATTTGTTCATATATTGTGAAGAGATGGTCTTGGGGAGTTCTTATGAGGAGAAAAAAAATCACGTTGTCTGCAAATTTCCTCGTAAACCTGTGGAGTATGATAGTTGAACAGTCTTGGGACCGGTTGCACAAAGCTTTTTTTCAATGACAAATGACTAAAAAAGTGACAAATCTGCTGATAACCAATCAGAAGCAAGGATTTCACTAGCTTATAACAAAAACTGTCATTTGTCACTGATGACAAGTTCTGTGAATCGGGGCCCTGCAGTTTAGTTTTAGACTGATATGTCTTACTTACAACCAGTCAACTACTGGTACTTCAAAAGATCTGCCTTTGTGAGGGATATTTCTCAAAATTGAAGCTTTTCTCAAACCAAAATGATGGTTCTCCACTCTCTCAGAGGTTATGCTTGGAGCTATCCTGAGTGTGATGATCTCCCATCACTTTGAGCTCCCAGGGAAGGGAACTTCCCTGAATTTTGTGGATGGGAATTCCCCTGAATTTGGGTGTGAACAATCTGTGTCGCATTGCACATGGGGACTCCTGCGTGACCAACTTTGTGTATCTTTGCAAGTTTCCATTGCTAAATTTGTGACCAAATACTTATTCCTTGCCATATTTTTATGCAGACATTTCTACTTTTGACATGTTGAATTTGTAAAGAACATGTAGCATACATGTACTATGCTCTTTTTCTCATATTGAAGCATTTTGTATAATTTTGTGGAATGACAGTGCCATAGATATTCCAATACTTCAGGGAATTTTTTTTCTGGTAACTGTCTTCATTTATTCATACAGTTACCTAAGGTTTTCTTTTCCTTTCTTTAAAAAAAAAAGAGGGAGTAGATTACATGTCCCCCTACACAGCAATAGCCATTATTATCTTGATTTATCTTATGAAAAAGAAAGTGTTTTGTTGGATTTGTGTCCTTGTTTGGAATGAAATTATCATGCAAAATATGAAGCTAGAAATTAAATACAGTACTCTGATTTAAGGGTATGGTAAGATGCAAGATGGTAATATGTTTGTATTGGTTGTGGCTTTTATCATATTAAAATTCACTCATAAAACTGTACTCTGCTTGATTCCGTGCTTCATGGTGTGACATTTTGGCGTCAAACTCACGTTTGAACGGCAGATGAATTGCAATGATGTCAGTGATGGTAATAGAAGTGATGAAAATTAGAGTTTGGTGGTGATGATGATGATGATGGTGATGATGATGATGGTAATGAAGATGAAGATGAGAGTTTTTTGGTGGTGATGATGATGATGGTGGTGGTGATGATGGTGGTGATGATGATAATGATGATAGTGGTGATGATGGTGGTGGTGTTGATGGTGGTGATGATAATGGTGATGATGGTGGTGATGAAGATTAGAATGTGATAGTGGTGATGATGATGATGATGTGGTGATGATGGTGGTGGTAATGATGATGATAGTGGTGATGATGGTGGTGGTGATGGTAGTGATAATGGTGATGATGGTGGTGATGGTGATGGTGGTGATGATGCTGGTGGTGGTGATGATGCTGGTGGTGGTGGTGATGATGGTGATGACGATGTTGACAATGATGGTGATGATAATGATGATGGTGGTGATGATGATGATAGTGATGATGGGGATGATTATGGTGATGATGATGGTGGTAATGAAAGTGATGATGGTGATGAAGATTAGAATGTGATAGTGGTGATGATGATGATGATGTGGTGATGATGGTGGTGGTAATGATGATGATAGTGGTGATGATGGTGGCGGTGATGGTAGTGATAATGGTGATGATGATGGTGATGATGATGGTGGTGATGGTGATGGTGGTGATGATGCTGGTGGTGGTGATGATGCTGGTGGTGGTGGTGATGATGGTGATGACGATGTTGACAATGATGGTGATGATAATGATGATGGTGGTGATGATTATGGTGATGATGGTGGTAATGATAGTGATGATAATGGTGATGTTGACGGTGATGATGATGCCAACGATGGTGATGTTGATGGTATGGAGGTGTCGGGGTATAGTGGTTCATTCACTTGACTCTCATTCCAAAGGCTGAGGTGTCGTATCCCAGCCTAGCACTATAACGTCCTTTGGTTTAAATAGGGTTAATTGCAGGGTCCTCAAGAAGAACAGTATTGAAGATGATGAGGCTTCCTAGGTAAACCAAATTGTTATTATTATAATTAAAAAAAGATGATGATGATAGTGATGGTGGCAATGATGATTAACCCTAAAAAGGCCGGGCTATTTGAGGTCTTAGTATGGCCGGGGGGGGGGGGGGGCATTATGGCCCCTCCTTAAGATCTCGGTCGTGAAACGGCCGATCTCCTCAAAAATTTGCACGCATGTCAAGTGAAGTGTATAGAATAATATGATAATTTCAATTTTTTGAAAAATTTACTTACCGGTATTTGCATATTTATGGTAATTTATGCAAATAAAGTCATAATATCACATTTTTACCCATAAATCATATATTAGTCATATTAAAGCATTCTTTTTTACCACATATATTCATGAGACCATTTGGAATAGTAATACGACAAAAAAATTGGAAGAGCCAGCTTATTCCTTATGTTATCTCTTGTTTTGATAATTTCTTATGTATTTCATTGTTTTTTTAACTTATGTATTTTTTTTGTTTTTGATGTTTTATTTCATTTCTTACTACAATTCAACTATTTTGACCCCAAAACAACCACCTACATTTTAAACAAGACCCAATAACCAATGTTTGATCTATGTTTTGTACACAAATCACAAAAATGAGCAATTTTCGGTCTGACATGCAAAGACAAAAGGTCGTGGACCTTGTAACTGCAGATCCGATTTTCAATTTTTTTTTATTTAAAGATGCGCAAAACTTGAAAGAAAAAAGTCAGCGAGCGGCGGGGCGCCATCCATATGCGTTCCCGAACAATCAGAAAAATTGTGGAGGGGGGGGGGGGGCATAATGCCCCCCCCCCCGGCCTTATTAGGGTTAAGATGATGATATTGATGTAGATGATGATGGTGATGATAACGGTGTTGGTGGTGAAAGTTAGGTTTATGATTATAATTATAATGTTGATGATATTGGTGATGATGCCTTATGTTTTATGAAGTGTAAAGGTGCTGCTATGAAAACTGTGGTAAGAAAAAATCTGAACCACGTACCCCCCGAGCTTGCCCGAAGCTTAGCCAAAAGTAACGTATGCAGACTGGATTCCAGTTATTTCGGTTCATTCATTAACTGACAGGTTAATGGAATTACTATAGCAATAGGTTCCAAGGAACTTTGAAACATCCATACATTTAAATATGTTAGTAAACTGGTCTATTCGCCTGCCCCCTTTCCCCCTCCCCCTCCCCCAAGAAAAAAGTTTCTGAAAGATACTTTTTGTGCTGAACGATCCAAGACTTATAACAAAAAAATGCATGCACTTGGACAGAAACTCATTTCTTCTACCTGAATAACTATCTAGTTCAAACGACAAATTTATTTATAAGCGATTTGCTCCCTTTCCCCCTCCCCCTCCCCCAAGAAAAAACTTTCTGAAAGATACTTTTTGTGCTGAACGATCCAAGACTTATAACAAAAAAATGCATGCACTTGGACAGAAACTCATTTCTTCTACCTGAATAACTATCTAGTTCAAACGACAAATTTATTTATAAGCGATTTGCTCCCTTTCCCCCTCCCCCTCTCCCAAGAAAAAACTTTCTGAAAGATACTTTTTGTGCTGAACGATCCAAGACTTATAACAAAAAAATGCATGCACTTGGACAGAAACTCATTTCTTCTACCTGAATAACTATCTAGTTCAAACGACAAATTTTATTTATAAGCGATTTGCTCCCTTGCAATAGATCTAGCTGTGTACTCATTATTCATATCATTTGAAGAAAGAATTTCCATGACAACTCAAAAGCTTTCCAGAGGTTTGCCAGACATATCAACAACTAATATCATTATATCAGGTGAATTGAATAGTTCGTATTACCAAAAGTTTTAGCTGGAGGGAAACATGCATATTAAAGGTAATACAAAGTTTTGGTATGGGGTCATGAATTTCGTTTAAAAGGTCAATATTGCAGTAACTCACTATCTCTGCAGTGACTGAGAGAGCGCCATCTCTCGGCCATATTCTTCCCCACCACCGTGTTGTTCCGCCAGCTGGTGGATGAAAGTCCCTGGATCTTTCTCCCGGATCTTTCTGTATACATGTTTGTTTCTCATGGTGAAGTTAAAAGTGGTACAGGACCCAAGCAGGAGGGGGCACAAATCCGAAAATTGTGTGAAAAGCAAGTAAGATAAAAAATTAAAATTAAAAAAAGGTAGCCTATACTAGTTCATTCTTTTCCTATGCTTCCTCCCTCTTCCCTTTTATTTATTCATACGTAATATAGAATTATATACAGTCAGTGCGTTCCAGAAAAAAACGAAACCGAGAATTATCATTATCAATCATGATTAATACATGACACTTATTTGTAAAGCTTAGATCCTCCTCTTTCATTTGATGCAACTCAGTGGAACAACAAAGAAGACGAAAGACTAGCAATTAGCTTTTATCATTTTTACTCACCACTCCGTTTCGTCGACGATCAGCCATGGATACATAAAGTCTGTTATTTTTTTTTTTTTAGCAGATGTTTCTGCATTTATTGATAAATCAAATACAAAACATTCAAATAACAATAATAGTATATAATATAATTGATTTACATCAAGAGTGACAACTTAATACACACAAAATAAAATATTTATAAAAAAAAAAACATAATTGAAAGCTTGAAAGTATGGAGGTAAGTAAAAATAATCAAGATAAATGCAGAGGCCAACTATCATAAGCTAAGAAGCTTGAGGCGATAGCAGCCGGGAAGGGGGGGGGGGGGGTACATGGCGCTGTTTTTAGGAGAATGTAGGGGAATAGAGAGTCACATATAAAGATTTTGTTCAGAAAATATCTGAATAAAAAGTGGAAAGAAATTAAGAAAAAAGAAAAAAGAAGAAAAATGTGCAAGTGTGTGCAAGTGGGTGTGTGCAGGTGAAGTAAGTGTTCGATTCGTATTGTTAATGAACTGGTCATCTAAAATTAATTTAAGTAAACAATCAAAACCTCTGAGACCCTTATGATGTTTTTGAATATGTAGATATTAAATATTTTTTCATCGATGCTTTGAATGAATAAAGAGTTGCAGAGTGTTTAATATTGTCAGGTAAAGCATTCCAAATGTCTGGACCATGATGTCTTATCGATTTATAGGCCATAACAATTTTATCAACTCCGTTTGTTGCTACGGCGGGCAGCCAGTGAAAATTCTTGGGTGAAAATCATAGAAATACAAGCATAAATTAAATAAAAACAACAGAACTTTGTTATGCCTGGCCCATTTTTCCTGATTAAGGTGTCACATGAAAGGGCAGAAATTGAACTTTCTGGAAATTTGATTTTCTCTTTGAAATTCGGATACTGGTCGCAAAATGACTTTTTGGTACCCTTTCTTTACTCATGCGTAAAGATGCATCATTATGAGTTGCATTAAATGAAAATGGAGGATCTAATCTTTACAAATATGTGTCATTTATTAAATATAATTGTGATTAAGTACATCGATAATTCTCGGTTTCGTTTTTTTCTGGGACGCACTGTAAATTGTTTAGAGGGGGTTGCGGATTTGCTGTTTACGACCCGTCGACCCCTCCCCTGTGCGCCCTGGATCCGACTATGATTTCACTATTGTATCTGTTGTTATACCCATATACCCTTCATCATCATCTTTTCTTCCTCCTTTTCTTCTTCTCCTTCTGCTTCTTCATCTTCTCTTTCTTTCATTTCATTTTTTCCATTCATCTTCCTCTTTTTCTTTCTCCTCGACTCTATCCTGCATGCTTCTGCTTCTTCTTCTTTTTCTTCTACATCTCCTCCTTCTCTTTTCAAGTAAGTCATACATGCCCCTTCTTTTCTCAGCCCGTTTTCTCGTCCAACTCCTCCTATCTCAATTCTTCTTCTGCTTCAACCCCTGCGAACCTCCTAATTTTCGTCTTGATCTTCTTTTCCTCAGTTCTCCTCATATTTTTCCTCTAGGCTTCTTCTTCCTCATAATGTCCTCTTCCTTCACTTCGGCTTCTTGACATTTTATTCCTTCTGGTCCTCATTTCAAAAGGTTCTTCTGCCCTAAGCTTCTTCTTCCTCACTTCTCCCCTTTCACTTTCCCCTCCTCGATTCCCCCTCCTCTTCCTATTCCTCCTCTTACTCTCTTAGCCCTTCACTCGCCCACCCCCCCCCCCACCCGATCCGAGAAGACACACCCCTCACACACCCCTTACACACCCATGTCACATCCATATCCATGTCCGTTTACTTGCACTTTGATATTAATCCACCGTCTCATTCTCAACCCTTAACCTTGCAGTTAGGTGCGGACCGTGCGGTAGTCATGAATCCCAACGGAAGTCATAGCACAGCCCATCTTCTGAGATAAAAATTAATTTTCTGCGTTGGAGTGGCAATTCATTCTTTTAGTTTAATTTCATATTTAGGGATAAGTTCGTTTTGGAGTTGAAACATAAATCATAAGAAAATAGTGGAATCTACTCTCGCTGAAGCCTGAATTCAAATTTTCGAGTTGGTTCAACTTAAAAAACGAAACGATCCCTTGAATGATTCTTAAACATGTAATAAACTATAAAAACAGAAGATTTCCCAGACATATTTTAGCATAGCGGTCAAGATCTATTTCTAATTATGGCCGTCAGTCACACGTTATATAAAAATGAATCACAATCACCTAAACAAATGAGTCAACTTGACAGTTATGCAAATCGTGATCAGAACGTTCAACGTCATTATCTATGGAAATAACGGTTCAATATTATCCGTAAATAACTTTTCCATCTTCGCAGCGCGATTTCTTCAACGACTTTTACTCATTCATATTATATGTTGGTAAACAAACCTTGAACGAACTGTCCTACATAAATTCAGTATGCATGAGGAACCCGCGAAACATGCAAAGAGCCTCGGAGAATCACTACCCCTACGTATCTAAAGCAATGGCTTGACCAATCAGAAGCAAGTTACCGCGTGATCGCAGACAACCTTGTGCATGCTGTTCGTCAATACTGACGATCGTCCAATCAGCGCGACGGAATATTCCTCCCATGTGCTATGTGAACTTTGCCAGTGATGATCAAAACATCCCCATTGAAGCGAATACGAATTTGCAATGCATTGTAAATCGTGCACAACATTACCAGTACAGTCTCGTTTGATGTAAATCGTGTATGTTATTGCGACATCGATAATACTTCGTCATATCATCTGAAGTTTCACCATTTAGAAAGAACACCAGCACTGACATCGGACTACTTTTTCTCAAGAACAGATTGACAGATTATTGGAAGAAACCTTCGGGAAATTTGTATCTTATGCCTGAAACTGCAACGATGCATCGACCAACCATTTCCCCACACATGACTCATGTAGTCGCAGGAGGGTGAGTGCTCGAAAAATTCCAGGGTAGCACGCTGGCCTGGCCTGCCGCGCCGGAGCTCAGGCGAGTGCAGGCCAGGCTAGTCGCTGACGAATAACCATGTCATGTGCTTGATTTGTACTAGAATTATAGAAATTTAAAAAAATTAAGGCAATAAATAGATAGACTAGTGAGGGGAGTGTCTAGATCCAGACCTAGATTATAGATGAGAGATTAAAGTTAAACAAAATTATGTTGAATGTGTGGATGCATATGTCGTGTGTGGACATGGTCATGGATGCATGTGGATGCATGTGGATGCATGCACTGATGCAGTGCAGTGCCATTGTGATGAAATGTAGAACTGAGACTGAGTGAGTGGTGTCTATGATCCGGGTGATGATGGACATCTAGACGTAGACTCTACCTAGAGGTCTAGATCTAGACTAGAGGTCTAGTTTAATTTAAACAGTCAAACAATAAACACGATGTCCCCAGCTTTTTTTGGATGGAAATAATTTGAGGGAAAATGGTACAAATTGCAAAATATTTCATAATTTATTATTCATTTCACAGCAGCTGTAAGGTTTTATGAAAGTAGACTAAATCTACACTGTACTACTACTAGTACTAGATCTAGTACTAGACTCCAGTCAAAGGTCCCATCGGCGCATCCACCAAGTGTCTTGTCAATATTTGTGTAAAATATAAACTGTTGACTTTTGAGTGCGAGAGGAGATAAAAACTGACATGGGAGATAACATTTTTTAATGAGATATAAAATTGGTTAGAAATGATTGCCAATATTCTTATAAATGAGGTTTAGAACTTTGGAACCACTTAACATTTAAATAACAACTCTTAAAGTGATCACACTTGCCCTAGATTAATTGTGACGCAATGCTAGAGGTCTGCAAAGATGTTGTAACCAGAGTTTATGATTTAATGGTTTCCTTGAAGCTCTGCATCAAGTGTGGTTCTCTAAAATCAAACTACACGAGCTTTTTGAGCTTTATGGTTTCACCAAAGATTTTTTTTTTATATCGTTTTTTTTAATTGATAATAATGAAGATGATAACAATGATGATGATAGCGATGATGATACTTGGTAGGATTCCTCCAAAAGACGCCGTAAAGGTGTTTAAACTGGATGATGATGATGATTACTGTGGTGATGATGGAATTATAATGATTATGATGACAATTGCAATGATAATGATGATGGTAAATTGGTAATGGTACTTGCAGTGCATTTATAAATACACATCACTGCCCTATCCTCTCTTTCAAGATTAAATTGATTGTCAATGTCACTTTTTATCAAATAAGTTGTTATGAAAGACTTTATATTTAATGACAATTTGTTCTTCTTTATTTTAATGTCATTACAGGGTTGGTGGTACTGTCGGAGCTGTCATAACATGTCCTCTAGAAATTGTTAAGACCAGGCTCCAGTCGTCCACCACCACGTTAAGACCGCTTCCGGCCGGCGGCATCTCCGTGTCCACTGGGGGCAGCATCATCCATGTTGAAGACTGCGGAAGGAGGACTGGAAGCATAGTAAAATGTATCAAGTGAGTAAATAGTGTATTCGGAGCTCCTATTGTCTTTACAATAAGTTCCTGGGGTTGAATAGGATAGTTTAGGGGACTATGTGCAGTATGCATCATGGGGGGGGGGGGACCCCCTTTAGTGTCATTACATCATGCATTAGGTTTTATATAGTTAGGAATTTACTTTGACATCTAATACCTGAGATTTTCTTGTAATTGTAATAATTGAAGGTCACAATTAATGCATTAATTAGATATAGTTCAAAAGTGATGAGATTTAATTATTTTGAATATTTAATTATGTATTCAGGCCTCAGGTGGATTAGCTTTTGACATCAGGAAAAGATCTGTTGAAAAACAAATAAAAATCATGAAAATAGAGGATAGCTTTTCAAACATTAGACAGTGTCAGTTACATTTTTTGATGTGAATACTAATACGAATAACCCCCATGATTTATTATCGATACAATCATAGATTAGACTCACATGCAGGGTTCTTGTTAATTTTTCTGATAGCAGGCTATTTATGATTTACAGGAGGCTACTAAAATTGCAAAAGAAAAATCTCTGTGCGCGTAGCGCACATCACCACGAGCGCGAAGCGCGAAGTCCCTTGTGGCCGGGGTCCAGGGCCCGCCCAAGGGCCCTGGAAGCTTTAGGGTTTTAGATGCTCTCTGGTGCTATCTTAGCCTTCATGTATTTTTGAAGATATGACCACACTGTATGAGCCATAGTTTAATGATAAAGATCATGAATATTTTGGCTGAATAACTTACTTTTCATATGATATACAATATGAAATGAAAATGCTCCATTATTGTTTCTGATAAATCAATCATATTTGCAGACCTGCCAACCAGTACGATTTAGTCGTATTTAGTACGATTTTTTAGAAGCAAATACGACAGTACGATTTTCCTTAATAAAATACGATTTTCAAAACAAAAAAAAAAAAAAAAAAAAAAAAAAAAATGATTTTTTTTTTTTTTTTTTTTTTATTTTTTTTTTTATGGTGCCGACAGCCGGCTACGATTGCCGTTACAGCCGGAAAAAATAGCCGGTTACCGGCTATTAACAAGAACCCTGCACATGTGCCCCAAAATGTCTCGTCAATCTATAATTAACCAGTTTCAGAAATGTATTGCTAACACTGACCTGAGAATTAATTGCCCTTACAACTTTTTGTTTCAGACAAATCATCGAAGCGGAAGGAGCGACTGCATTATTCAAAGGCCTGGGACCAACTCTTGTGGGAGTTGCCCCATCCAGGTAAGGAAGTCTAAGATTATTATTACGCCAAAGCTCAAGGCTCCTGATAATCGTTAGAAACTAAAGCCGTAATACTGTGGGATATACATCATTGCAGGCCATTGATCGCATTTAATTTATTTGATTTTAGTATGATTGTAGGCTACTAATTACTATGGAACACATACAGTAGCAGTAAAGGTCACTGATTACGTACTGCCATTTGCTATAGTGACCATTTCAATGACTGCAATGTTTTGATCAAAATGGCAATGCTGAAGGCCACTGAAGCGATTAAGAGTAATACCCTTTTGCTATTGCATGAGTTCATGTTTTTGTTTGTGTGTATGGCCTCTCTGGTTGCGCAGATTTGCCTACCTTCAAAAATCTGATAACGTTTGAAGCTTGGGGTTGTGTCAAAATGGATGTAAACATAAACAATTTAGGGATCATCATCAGATGAGTTGACTCAACTTGACACAGGCAGAATGATGAAAAATAGATCGGTTTGGGACTATGATGGTGACAAGAAGTATATAGTGTTAGAAATCCACTGGCCTTTTAAAGATATCACCTGATGTGATTGAAAATTCAAAGTGAAGAGAAAAAGAACCACTGAGAAAGTACATGCAACATGTTTGTAAGTGAATTTAGAGTTTAGATACCCCAGACAGTGTACAATGGAAGGAAATACTCACTGACCCAACTGCATGTATATTGTCACATGTTTTAAAAAGATAGACCAAGAATCATGATGTGAACCACGTTCATAGATAATGGTATATTGGCCTACTGGCTACTACAGTGGAAACGCAACTTCCTCTTTCCTTTTCCCCTCAAATCTGCATGCGCCTTCTAAGTTCTAGAGTTGGACACAGTCCAAACTGATTTCCAGGGACCAAGGTGATGTGAGGTTAAATTCCACCCTACTTCTCGCATTTAGCGACAACTCGTGAACATACGTTAGGCTACATACTAGCATTGCATTGTGCAGGCTGACGGTGTACATGTACTGTACATTTGTAGGCCCTCAATTTTTGTAGTCCCAGTGAGGGTGATGGGAGGTCATTCAAGCCACCCCCCTCTCCCCCTTCATATTCTTCGCACAAAATCCCCCCTGCTGGTGTGTATCAGCTACTATTGACATACAGTCTTGAATGTTATTGGAGGAGATGGTTGTAAATCAAGGTCTCTCTTGTAACAAGTCTCCTTGACCCTTGACCCGGCACGAAATCCCACTTGTAGAAGCATCCTGTTACATCCTCCAAAGAGTACTTCTAGTCTATTTATGTTTTTGTCTCACAACAACATGGAGCCTTGAATAGCACCGTGCATTTTCCATTATGTTCAGCAGAGGTCCCAGTGTATGTGTCTTTAGTTAGTCAACAGCAGTCCATTGTTTTTAATTCATGTCTTGCTGGGAAATCAAGGGGCGTTGAACTATATAGGAAGACTTTAAGACAATCGTAATAACCTTGTAACTTGCCTGTATTTTCTTTTGGATCCAATTTGATTGCATTTTAGATAAAAAGTGCATTTGTTTATTATCTTCTCGGCGGGAGCAACTGTTTTGAGGCGATATGGGCATTGTATGTTTCCTCTGAAAGATACAAACATTTTGAACAATCGTTCATAAGCTAATCTTTAAATTGACCATGAAATGATTTCTTAGCTCTGTTTATCTTCCTTCCTGGATAAGATTACAACATCCAATGTGTCCCAAGGTAAAATGTCCAGATTGATTATCAATGATCTCTAAAATCATAATAAACATTATTCTGTATAGGCGTAGATGTTTGTTGTTGTCCATGTATCACAATCTCGTCATTCCCCCAGTTTAACGTGAAGGAAGTGCAAAGCTTACACTTGCGTATGAGGCCGAGTCTGAAATAGCTATTTTGTATATCAGCGTAATCTCTAACTGTAATATCTCTCTGAAGGCAGGAACTTGTCAATAATGAGTGGCCGCCTGTCCAATGCCCTCTCTCCGTTCTGTTTTCTCTCCCCCCCCCCCCTCCCCTGTTTCCTCTTGTCTACAATTCCCCTCTACATTTACCTAACTTTTGTTTCCTTCCCCTCTCCCCCTTTCTTGTTTGCCCCATCCCTGCTATTCCTTATCTCTTTCACATTTTTTTTCTCCTGTCTCTCCTCTATCTATCCTCTTGCTCCCTCCCTCTCTCTCTCTCTCTCTCTCTCTCTCTCTCTCTCTCTCTCTCTCTCTCTCTTCATCTCCACCTTAGTTTCCCACTCCTATAATATTCTTTTTTGTCTATGTCTCCCTGCCTCTCTCTCTCGTGAAGCTTTAATGCTTGAATCACAGACAAACAAATCTTATGATTTATGGACATACAGTCGTTTCCAGTGGCTTACTTATTTTTTATTTTAATCGGCAGCAATTGATATAAAATACATGTATTTTTAATATGAAAATGCACTAATTTAAAACAGGTGAAGTAGATAATATATCACTTTAATGACTTAATTATACATGCTTTAATAGGCTAAATGCATTCCTAAATTATGCAATTGCATAATACCTCTTCATTTGTAAGGCCTGTGGTAGTGATTTTCGAAACAACATATGTTGAAAAATGGATTGGATTGGCATTTAGCCCAGATACTCTATGCCCCATATCAAAGTATTGACTTTCTAGGCTTTTATTCCTCTCGAAAGAGTAGAACAAACAGCTACTGCCCTGGACTTTTTTACACCAAGGCTTAAACTTACAAGAATCACCTGATCATTAATGATGATTAACACCACTGTAATGGAGTTGATGCTTGTTTACACCCGATTATGTTGGGTGAATTTCTGAAGTAGGGGAAGGTTACTCAAACAGCACATGTATTTAGCCTATCTTGCTTGTTTGAATTGAAATAAGCTCTCATTGAGGCCTTTTAGCATTGACTTCTTCACAAAGAGATGCTACTTCTGAAGTTGTTTACCAAGGATTCCAGGCTGCTGCTTGTATTGTAAGCCGACCTGAGCTAGCCATTGACCTTAATGATGTCATGATATCACTACAGTGCAGTGTAGTTTGCAGGCACAACCTCTTGCCAGTCGTAATGCATAACAGAAGGTCTGAGCTCGTAGACTACAAAGACGCAGACTGCAGTCCACATGCCCTGTTCTGGAGTTCTGGGCCCTGTCTTACAAAGAGTTGCAATAGAACCAAATAAATTGCAAGTCCTCAAATCAATCGCAAGTTTGCATTCTCCCATCTCTTATGTACATAGTTGCGATTGATATAAATCGCAAATAAGTTGCGATTAATATCAAATCTTTGTAAGACAGGGCCCTGATATAACCAATTGGGATTGGGTTAGGCTTATACCTAATTATTTCAATAAAGCATCCCATATTGAGTTTGCACTTACAGACTAGTAAAGTGCAGAAGTGCACAGTACAAGTACTTAAGGAGGGAAAACTTGGCAAGCAGTTGGTCTTGCATACCTGGTGTAGCCATGCAGGTCCATATCTCCATGGCTCTAAAAATATCATGTCACTGGATGCTGCCTTGCAGTATGTTACATGAATGCCTAGAATACAGTGTGCTGGCAGTGCGTTCAGTGCACAATTGTCAGTACAATATCAAGGTCTACATGCAGGTACAATGGGACTATATTTCATAACAATGAATTTTCTGCTGAATCGTAGCAGGGGAAGTTTTGGTGGCATTATTATTATTAAAATATTGTATAAACTGACAAACTGGATCCCTCTGGTTTGAGTGCTTTAAAGATGAAGTTGAGTTCTGGTCATGCGATTGCATTGTGAAAGAAACGGTGTTCAACCGACCAGAAAAGGTTGATCATCTAGCATATATAAGAATTTGTGTGTATTGCAAGGTTCTGGAATCATCAAAATGATAAGAAATGTGGCCAAGTCCTGGTAAAGTTACAAACACTTGCACAGAAAGATGTATATGGGACTACACGAACACGTGGCGTAAAAAGCCGGCCCCCGATTTTTACGATGTTACATGCATATTTAGAATATGGAGGCATTTGAAGAGCCATGCTTTTCAGGGAACATGTCTTAACTGATGTTCTTCCACACTTGCATAATAAGAATGAGTAATGCTCACAAATTATTTTTCACCTCTTCCCAGAACTCAACCTTCTCTTTAAAGGTAAAGACCAGTATTGGCAACGCCCCAATTTCAAAAAATGAAATGGAAGCTCTCATTACCAATCATGTGAAAGAATATGTTTTGACTAATACATGATAAAAAAATTGCCGGGAAACCGCCTACTAATTCATATATTTGGTAAATTTATTTCTCTCATGGTCTGGTGAGAGAGATAGGGTAGTCCCATATACATCTTTCTGTGTATAGTGCTTGTAACTTTACGAAGAATGAGCCAAATTTCTTATCATTTTGATGATTCCAGAACCTTGCAGATGCTAGATGCTAGATGATCGACCTTTTCTGATCGATTCCACAACGTTTCTTTCACAATGCAATCGCATGACCATTACTGGTCTTTACCTTTAAAGGCACACTGTCCTACTTGTAGCTACTTGCTCCCTCTATATAGAAAACTTCCCAAATCGGTGCCTGTTGGTCCCCCATGATCCTCTTTTTCTTATGTTAAATGAGAGCTGAGTTAATGAGATAGCCACCTGTCACAGTGACCTTGTTGGCTCGCTGTGTGGTCTAATCCCTTCTAGCTGCAGTAGTAACGCCTACCTTTAAACCTGCGCAGTTATGGCACAAATATAAATAGTGGATAAAGGAGAACTCTTAGGGGAATAAAATACATGACTGTATGGTCATGTGTGACTGTTGGCGATTTCGCACTCATAAAAAAGAAAACCACTTTGAGAATTCTCTATTTTGAAATACTATCCCCCTTTTTTGATCTACCCAAGCAAAGTTTTTTTTTTAATTCAAAGTCCTTTGGAAGCACACGTATAGAGACATTACGTACATGTATATCAAAATGTGACTGTACAAAGTTTTAGGTATGGTTTAAGTCGATGAAAAATTATCATAATTTTTCCAATGTGTAGAGAATTACCAGGCATCAGGATCCCAACTGGTTTCAGCTGGTTTCAGCTGGTTTCAGAGAAAAACATGCCAACTCCGGACTAGGCAACTGTCTTTCTTTCTTTTTTTCTTTCTTTCTGACCATTCTTCTGGTGGACACCATTCTTCTAGTTTGACCTCCCACTCTCTTTATCTATCACCATCCTTTTCCATTCTTATCATTCCGAGAAAGCATGCTTTGATTCATACAATGACAGCACTCCAAGGAGGTAAACATGTACATTGTTATATTCCACCATTCTAAATTTCTCTCTGTCTCTGTTACTCTTTCTCTCTCTCCACTCTCAGTAGGATGTCTGAACGATTTTTCAATTTTCAATTTGGGATCGTTTTTCACCATTTTTGTTTGATATTTGAATAAAAAGTGTAATCAGAATAATACATTTCAAATTTGAAGCTTCACCGATGTTTCAATCAAAAGATACAGCCCCTCCAAAATGCTGGTATATTCATATCATTTTGGTCAAAATCGACGAAAAAGACGTCCACGCAGAGTGATGTTGTTTTGCTAAATTTAGCCAAACAGCTGTATCGCGCGATATGCAAGCGTATGCATATCGTACGCATGCTGCTAAGCCAATGAGCGACTTGCAGCTTGAGCTACGCTGTCTCCGCGACATGTGCCATTGACTAGTATGGTTAGCGTTCGTCGCACAACACACCCGGAAGTGAATGCACGTTATAGTCAATGGCAATATCGCGGAGATGTCTCCGCGATATTACCATTGACTATAACGTGTATTCACTTCCGGGTTCTATGCCGGGAATGGCCACCCATACTTTCTTTCACTATACGCGGAGATGTTACGCGATGTAACCATGGTTTGGACTGAGCGGAGCGCACGCCCCCTAATTAGCTGATCCACCAAATAGCGAGAAGGGTATTTTTAAACTGTTATCAGTTGTGATCCCTGGGGGCTAGCGAAAATATGAGCGCATAGAATTGTTCCTTAGGACTGGGACTACTTATCGATCGGGGCGTCATATCTCAAAAGTGACAAATCTCAGAGTTAGCCAGGACACAATGTTTGAATCGCTGTTTTGACCAAGATATTTTTAGAATTTCGAGGCAACGCCCTTTGAAAATATTGGAATTCACCTGCTCTTTCAAATGACACCTCATTTATTGAGTATCACCTTCAGGATCACAACAGATAAAGGTTTGAAGTTCGAATTGAAAAAAAAAACTTGACTTTTTTTGCATGGTCGCGTAATGCACGTAGACCGCATAGGGATGCGTGCAATCTCTATGGGAAGAATTTTAGCACACAACATCGGGTGCGCGATCAGACACCCTACTCTCAGTATCCATCCTTTCTCTTTCTATTGTTTTCTTCCATGAATCTGTAACACCTTTGGCAGCAGTGCACTGTAATATTCCATCACACCCCCTTCCCCTCTCTTTTCCTCTCTCTCTCTTTTCCTCCCTCTCTCTCTCTCTCTCTCTCTCTCTCTCTCTCTCTCTCTTAATCTCTCTACATGTATATCTTTATGCATCCTTTCCCTTTCTCTTCCTATGATTCACAACACATGTCAGCAGTACAGTGTAATATTCCATCATGATTGCCATGATTGTTATTGACTAATCATTACCATGAGTGATCATGCAATTATGCGCAATCTCTTACACATGAAAACCTTCTGTAAAATTACAAGTACATTTGACTCGTTGCATATTTCATTGCAAATTAATCCATTCATGAGGCCCCCCTACGCAGGCCCACGTGACATAACCCTTTATCCCACACAATGTAATTCTTATAAATAGTTTGCTATTGATTGGTGTTTTTGAATCGGTGCACTCATGCGCAAGGCCCTGGTGTCTATACAACCAGCCCTGGCATGCAGGCTATGCATGGACAAGGTTAGCCAATGGAGAGGAGAGCTGAGGGGGTGTGTGTGCGAGCTAGCTATGTCCTTCAGTGTGTTTGCTTGCTTTGTGTGCATGAATATCACCTTGCCAGCGTGCTAAGGCATGGGACTTTTCTTCCATTACGCACCACCACGTATGTATGGGTGGAGGCCTATAGCCTAGTCTGCAAGGCACAGACTCTAATTTGATGCTTGACCATGATTCCTAAAGCCGAGAACTACATGTAGTCTGCTATGGCACAGACTCTAATTTGATACTTTACCACCAATCCAAAGCCTAAAGCAGGGCCATACTCTCTCTAGACTAGCTCTCTCAGTCTCTGGCTGTGTCAGCTTAAGTACAGAGCCAATGTAGTATGCTCTCAGCCTAGTCTCACAGAGCAGACACTGTAGATGCTGTTTTGCACTGCGATTGACAAGGGCTGGTGCCTGCAAACTACATGTACCTGCACGTCATACAAACAGTGTCAACAAACTGCTCAATGCTATCTGTATTATTTTCAGATACAGGTTGATAAAGAATTATGTGTTTTAATTAAACTAAAATGTTCTTTACCTTGATAGAACCTCTTCAATTGGATTGTTTTCAATGTTCAGGGTTGTGTTTACGCTGTGTGTAAATAGAGAGCAAGAGGCAAGGGTCCATTGTAGGCCTACATTGTTATCAAACATTTTGAAAGATTGAACTTTTCAAACTTTTCAAAACTTGTAGAATATGTCATGTGAAGTAATGTACATGTAGGTCTATAAAAAAAAACCTTTTATATAAATACATAAAACTTGTTTAATCGCTTTTAATAAGAAAATTTCTTAAAAAAGATATGACTCATTGTAATTGCATGAAGGTGAGGAATTAATTACTAAAGGCCTACACCTTGCTGTATTAACTTGTTTTATAGAGGCATTTAATGAAGTTCATGTATAACAGCTCCATAAACATTAACAAGAGTTTTTAAATTGATTTTATACTCCCCATCCTCAATCATTGTAAAATGAATTCCAAGTAGGTTTATTATAAACAATACCCTAAAAATAATTATGAAATGCAAACACCATTAAATTAATATGTCAGATTTTACCAAATGTTTTCTGATCATGGATTGGTCACTTTTGAAATTAATTAATTAATTAACTAGATCTCTACCCTGTCTACTGATGTCAATATAACAGAAAATACTTCCTGATGATAATACAAATAAATAAAAAAAAGACTGAATATCATCCATGTTCTTTTGGTTGTATCTTTATGCAGGGCCATCTACTTTGGTGCTTACGCCAACACAAAGAGCTTCCTCAACTCTCGCCTGACTCCAGAGTCATCCCTGGTACATCTCTTATCTGCAGGTTCAGCAGGTAAGCCCATTGAGTCTTTCTTCCACCAATACTCTTTTTAGTAGCAGAAAGGCTTAGAAGCATTGTATTTGTGGCAATGGTTAAATGATAAAAATAGAATCTACAAAGGCTTGTATCAAGTTAATGACTGAAAATCATTATCGAGAAGGAGAGCTTAAATTGGAACAGAAAATCAATAAGCCTTTGTATCTACAGTCTATAGTGATGGCCAGCTTTTTGAAATTTAGAGGATAGGGATGATTGTACATGGAATTATTTTTCGGTACACAGGTTGTCCGTTTGAAGTGGAAAGGACATTGACTTATCATTTTACACAGAGTTAACACCCTTTTGGCTCTAAAGAGATGATATATTTTTTTAATTGTTAATCAATCGAGTAGAGTAAAATATTTTATTTCTTCTATTTCCTCTTCCAGGTTTCATCTCGTGTTCATTAACAAACCCCATCTGGATGGTGAAGACCAGGATGCAGTTGGATGAAAGGTACGTACATTATTTATTATGTTTGTGATCTCCCTACCAGGGCAATACTCGGTCAAACCACCAACAAACCAACCAATAACTCAGGCATTGGCAAACATTTAAGGTTGGGTTGGTTGTCGGTTTCAACAAGCGTTGGTAGTAATGTATTTGTTAAATCTGCTGTTGGTTTCAGCAACCAAAATCCCTTGTCACTCTTAAAATGTAATGGAGAGTCTCGAGTGTCAGAAAAAGAGTCTGTTTACGCACTCTAGGTTTTTAGGGGCAAAGAGCAGGGTGGTGGAGCTGCATGTAGGTTGATTGCAATATGTTGTGATACTGGAAAACATCTGGCGATTTAAGGCTGTAACGTGGTTGAGAGCACTTGCAAGCATCATTTACTTCGTTGACATTTTGTTTACGTGATCGGCTGATTTAGGTCATTTTATCGACTTAATCCTGACACTATTGTGTTTTGTTCAATTAACAAGATGCTGATAAAAAATGTCCGAGAATGGTGAAAATTTGGTTCACATGATGACTATTAGTTGATTAATACAAGTCATTAGTTTTAAAGTAATGCCTTTAAAAGACCTGAAAATAGTTGCTCATTGTTGAATATGTTAAATGAGATACTTTCAGAATAATGAATATTATAGGACTGCAGATATTTCAAGAAAACCACACAAAAAGTTATACTGCATTCCATTAGAGTTTTATCAATATTCCTGCATAATAGTAAATAATTGAATTTTGTTTGTTTTTCTATGCAACAGGAAAGGACCTGCCTACAACAACATGCTCAAGTGCGCCAAGCACGTCTACCAAACAGAGGGTCTGCGAGGTTTCTACCGGGGTGTCACCGCCTCTTACGCCGGGCTTTCAGAAACGATGATCCACTTTGTGATTTACGAGAAGATCAAGCAGCTCATCCAGGCGCAAAACTACAGTACTTCCAGCGACCGCAGACCCTGGGACTTTGTCTGTTTCATGGGTGCCGCAGCTACGTCCAAGACCATTGCCTCGACGTTGGCCTATCCTCACGGTAAGTTAGGTCTTGGGGCTCTGTAATTATGATGGTATCTAGCAGGTTCGGTTACGCCCTTTGTGATAAACTGTCATGAAGTCATTGTTTCAAGGGATGGAAGATTTACGGATTTTGATTTAATAAGTTATGCAACACTTTGTATATTGGAACCTGATAGAAAATAATAAGCAGTCATTGGTTTTTGTGTGGAGCCACAAATGCGTTAACTCGATGTACATTGTTAGCAAATTATTGCCATTATGGCTCCAGGCAGAGAACATGTTCATTGGTGCTTGAATTATTGTGTAACAAAGCGATGTGGTGTAGTTGCGACCTTCTTGTTAGGGTGTTTTACAACAGACATTATAGGTGCTCTCACTTATCTCAATACTATCATCTTCTCTTGTATTGTTCCCTTTTCTCACAGAGGTCGCAAGGACAAGGTTAAGGCAAGAAGGGAACAAGTACAGGACATTCTTCCAGACCTTAATCACAATCTTCAAGGAAGAGAGGTACAGGGGGATCTACGCGGGTCTCGGCACGCACCTCGTCCGACAGATCCCCAACACCGCCATCATCATGGCCACTTACGAGTTCGTCGTCTACCTTTTCAACCGATGTTGAGCGGAAAACAGACGAGAGCTTCGTAACAAGATATGTGCAATAGAGGCCCTGCATGTCTCCTCGTGTTTCTTCCGGTTCTGCAGCGTTTTTCTTAGCGAAAGAAATGAACAAGACTGGAACCGTTAGAAAGAATTGAACGAGGAAGATGAACATTGCAGGATCGCTGCTGCTTCGTGGATACCATCACGGATATCATCACGTAAGGTGGCGAACTGCATCAAGCAGCGAAAGTTGAGAGCAGAGAATTGGAGAGCTATTCTGCCGAACGATCTGGCTACAAGCTAATAGCATCCTGGAAACGATCATGGCCGAGTTCAGTCGACCCTTGTTTAAATCCAAGATGTGCTCTCGAGTGTCGCTCTCTTCTCTGAAAGGTCTTGGACAGCATTGAGAGATACGTACATGTAGAAGGTGCCCCCAAGTGAGCATAGATTGGATGTACATGTAGATCTGGTGTCTGTGAAGTCAAGGAACGCCCTTGCACCACCAAGTTATCGTTTCGGAACCATGGCCGAATCAATAGTGGAATAAGAGCTTTCCCAAACATCAGAAACTGAGAAAAGAACAATGAAATGGACTTGAAAGAACTATAGATTGAAGAGATTTTATTATCCTTTTCTTACGATGCCTTGATGTGAATATAATACAAAATGGACTAAACGTGGATTGGTGAGAGAGTGTTTTATCTGGTTGCGTCCAACATGGTATTATTGTACTCTATTTCAAATTTATATATAGGGCATAAGCATGTTATATATAGGCAACTCATTGCTTCATTTGAGCCTTCCATTTACATTTATATGTTGGGTATACCGGTATATTATAATGCAAGTGCTGCAGATAAGGAGAAACATGATTAAACCAGTATTTGACAGTTTGTTTTCCACTTTTTAATCAAGCGTTGACCTCGGCCAGTGACAACTGACGGATATCTGGATGTTTATCTAAAGAGATTACAATGTTGGGACTTGCAAATCTTTCTGAAAATGTTGGATTCTAAACAGGAAATATGTCATCAGCTTCAAATTTGTCACACCTCAAAACAAACTTGTTAGTTTTTTTCACAGACTTTGGAACATTTTCCATCAGTACTATCAATTGAAATCAATGCAGTTTTTCCCCCCTTCCCAAGAAACTATCATGTTAGGAGAATAGGAGTGTAGTTTTTAATAAATGAAATATTGTAATGTTTAAACAAAATGTCCATTTGTTACCCGTTTTTACTTTTCCTCTCTTTACAATTATAAAAATGTATTTATACCAAAGGTAGTAAATGCCAGAAAATGTGTACCGGCAATTCTTAGAACAGTACGTTCATCCAGTTTTAGACAAACTACAGCGTACATGTACAAGATGTATGTTTTTGTTGATGGTTGTTTTTTTTTCTTTAAAATATCTTTCAGTTGCTCCCATTCATATTGTATGAAAGTGCTGGGTTTGTTTATTTCCAAATCGGTCTTTCTTGGCAGTTTTTCGTATGAACTGGTGGGAAGCAGTGCTTTTGACATCCTAAGGAACAAACTGTGTCGTCTACTTGTTCATTATCAGAAAACTAGGCTGGAATGAGATTTACACGTGCATGCATCGGTAGTTCTTTTGAAGATAAATTTGCACCATGTTTATTGTTCAGGGTGGGGTCATTCTTCACCCTTTCCTTTTATCTCATAATTATTGAATTCCAAGACTGCTCACTTTCTGTATACATGTCTACCTCTTGAGGTAGCAAGAAGAAGAAAGAATGAAAGAAAGTAAGAAAAAAAAGATAAAAAGAGAGGAAGAAAACAAATTGTACTGTAGAGTTGATAGCTCTGTTGTACAACATGAAGAAGGAAAACAGCCTACATGTACATTGTAGGTGAGACAAATGGGACCATGGGAGGTGACAAATATTGTCAGTATTAAGTGCATTCAAAATTTCAAATGTAACATAGTATGAATGGTTTCGACTTTCATATCAGCTTTTTTTCCTTGGGTCCTTTACATGTATATTACATTGCATCTGTAATTTTTCTGAAATAAGTTTATTTTTCTACATTTTGCTGTTGTGCATGGCCATACGGCTTGCATGAAATTGAACAGAGATGTATTATTTCGTTGCAACCTAAGATGCAACAGTTTGTTTACTTAATATTGTCCATAATCTACTGTATTTTACTATTTGTACGTTTTGGTGGAAGTTTACAAGTAGCGCTTATGAGAGTTGGCACGTAAGATCATTATACATGTACATGTATTCAGCCTCAATGACAGTGTATATATTTTCCATGCATTCAGTTTACTGTTACAATGTACTCGGGTAAAGGTGAAAGGGTATCACAAACTCGGCACAATATTCTGCCCATCATTTATAATAACGGCCTTGTTGGTTTTGGCATGAATTTGGCTACCTGGCTGACTAATTGCTTACTGCCAAAACAACCTTTAATCACCGCATAGGAAATTGATCAGCTGATGTGGTTCGAAGGAAATGTTGACCATTCAGGGGGGGGGGGGATGTCTAAAATGCAGGGTTAGCTATTTTTAGAAAGGGCTACTGGTATACATTCTAGTATATTGTTAAACTGCCTTGTGATATCCTGTTTTGTTTCTCTGCAATACATATTATTTAGGATTGTTTACTGTTCTGCTCCCAATTATGATATCACCACACTGCAGATCTTTTTTGTTTTATTTTAGAAACGAGTCTAGATGGAAGACATAAATCTTTAGGTTGAAACACTACAACACCAATTTTGTTTTTAAAGATCATGCCAAGTTTTAAGCGATGCCATTCAGATTTTCAGGACATAATGAGGTATGATGATATACATCTACCTGCACCTTTTAAATGATAATTTTTCAAAGTACATGTACATTTTAAGTGCCTTTTGATTTTCCTTAATTGTTTTTCAATGAACCATGGAAGTATCAATGATTTCATATTCTAATATTCAAAGGGAACGTCCGGTTACAACTTTACAGGCATGTAATTATTCACTCTTGTTTAATCTCCTTTTGTCTTTAAATACATGTGTGATACCTCATGATTTTGGTGCATTCACTTCATTAAGGTGACGGGGTATCGTGCTTTAACCTTTAAATATCCTTGCAATCGTATTCTTACTGATGATAAATTTTAAGTATAGGTATACGCAAGGCGTAGCTGTACCATTTATTCATTTCACACTGTTTACTCCATAATAAACACATCGTAAGAGCCACATAACTTGAAGACATAGTGTTGATATAGTAAGACCTTTTGTAAAGCATTAAGTAGACAATTACTTTTTCTTGCATGTTTATTTTTAAAGTTACCTTATAAGAATATATGTTTGATCCCCCGACATGTACAGTAAATAATAATCGTTCAAAATCCCAAATCAAGCGAAATTTTTTTTTCTGATTATCAACTATCGTTTGTTTATTTTTGACAAGAAAAGATTACTGTTTGAGCTTCCATATTAGATAGTTCCAGTAAACATACTGGAATTATCTGTTTTTATGAAAGAAATACAAAATAAATTGTGCTTGGATGTGTCGTGGATAAAACTTTCAAACTGGGGTTGTATTATCGGCATTTTGTCTCGGGTGTTGCCCCAGTGGGTGATCGATCTTCTGCTTATCAATGCAATGCATGTTTGTATAAAAAACAAGTTGTACATTTGTTCTATTGTATGAAGAGTATGAAGAAAGAAGAATATTTCTTCAGGAGAAGAGAATGTGTTTTTATGGCAATAAAAGAATAATGGAAAACATGTGAAAATTGAAATATTTGTCTTTGTGTTTTGATATATCAAACTTTGGTCACTTTGTTACTCATTCTCCTTGGCTACAGGGATGTTCTGTGCAGGAGACATTGTACTATGATGGAGATGATTTGTATGAAGCTTGAACGAAAGAGGATTATGTAAATGATAATTCTGTACAGGGAATGAAGTGATAGTATGAAAGAGAGAGGAAGTGAGAGAGAGAAGAGAGAAGTGAGAGAGAGGAAGAGAGAGAGAGAGAGAGAAAGGAAGTGGGAAAGAGAGAGAAAGGAAAAGAGAAAAAGAGAGAAGAGAATTGGGAGAGTGAGAAAAAGGAAGAGGTCACAGTGAGAGTGAAATATATACATGTATATATTTAGAGAGAGATAGAAAAGAGAGGAAGAAAGAAAGAAAAGGACATTGAAAAAAAGGTTTAAATCGGTAGGACGAGACAAAGTATGAAAGGAAAACGGAAATTGAGCTTATGACCCATGTCACAAACATTTGTTTAATTTTTTGGCAATCATTATCATGGAGCAGTCTACTTTTCTAATATTAGAAACTTGCTAAATCATTCACAGTGAGTTAATGAAAACAATTATAAAGAAGAAATGAAAGACCTCGATTGAAAGTATTCCGAACAAAATATTGAACGAAACACAGTGGAAAGGGTATTTGTAATTTAGAGCTACAGCCTTTTTAGCCCTTGTAGTTTTGCTGAACGGAATAAAATATATCTAAGGGGCATTTTATCTGTTTACTCATTATATCAAGGACACTTTTGTTTCTCGGTATTCATTAACCTTTATGAGGACGTGAATTACGTAAAAAACATAATTTTATAATCTGATATACCATAAACAACATCTGGATTATACAAAAAATACGATGTCTTATTGTCTTTCCTTCTAAAAATTGTTTTTAAGTTGACCCCTTTCCCACTTCGACTTTGGAGAGGTCTTTGCATGAATGGAAAACAAACAACAACATTGTACAAGTGAGCTGAGAGATGGCGCTATACCAAAACGAAATGAGGAATCATTCTTTGTCTGCTAATACTAAGCTGACGTGTAGACTGTTGTTTTGTCAGCGATGAAAAGCTTTGTCATCAATTTTAGAGTGAGTAATTAAATCGTATATTAATTTTCTTGCTGTGCAAATAATAATAAAGAAAGTACAATGTATGTGTGTAATTTCCTGAAGAGAATAGTCACAGTCTTAATGGATAACTGTTAAATATTCTTTTTTTATTTTTATTTATTTGATAACGTGCAGTCCCATGTGTGCATAATCACGTAATGTAAGAAGTCTTTAAATTAAAAGTTCTGAATGAATGATTATGAGTTAATATGACGTGAATGGTGAGTGTTTCTGTTTGATAGTGACTCCAAAGAGCAGTGAGGTATCTTCTAGGGGAGGGTGGCATGTATCATGGGCGGGACTTAAAGGGGCGCTTTAAGTTTAAACGCAAAACAGAGGGTCCCCCCAAACAAAAATGCCAAAAAGGGAAAGAAAACAGAGAAAGTATGAGTATGATGGCAATCAACAAGCTGACTATGTGGTCATTTTCATTTGTGTTGTTTCAGGATCTCGTAATTTCACACTCCAATATAAGATACAGAATCTAGTTTACAAATGGTGTGTTTAAAACTTTAATGGGTTAGGCCTATACAAATTTAAACAGAGAAAGAAAAATAATTCTTGTTCCTTAATTTACTCAGCTCAAGTTTTGTTTATAATAAGTTGCATAAGAGTCATCTCATGTCTAAATATTGCATCTGAATATAGGATAAAACATATATCTGATAGCATTTGCCAAGTTTCAATATTTAAAAGAAATTTTAACGTACAGTCCTCTTACTAAATTAAATTTCATTAATTTTGCTCCCCATTAGAGAACGAAATTAATGGACACCTGGAGAAAAAAAGTGTAATATCTTTGTTTACCTTTCTGTTGGAAATGAAATAAATATGAATATGAATATGAATGAATAACTCTACTGCTCGATTGCTGTGCTGCCTTGTTAATTTCTTTGGGTAGTTGAGGGTTAAAAATGCTACAAATGCGTGGTAGTCCCCTAGATCTATAGGCCAATGATGAAGAACCCTAGAGTGTGTGATGTGAGTAGGTCAGGATATTTTGATCTATGATAGAAATAGAATAAAAATGTATTCATAGGTGCTGCATACATGTATGTGATACAGGGTCGAATCATGTGGTTGTGTTACCTAACCTTTTGTGAAAACGTGCCCCTTTATTCACGAATGTCGGGGGTAATGTTTGTGAAAAAAAAACCTCTCATCTTCAAATGCTCTGGTCCAATGTACCTGATACTTTGTGAAAACCCTACAGCAAATCTATGAAAAGTGTCATCTTTTGTTTCATGAAAAGACGTGTAACACACGAGTAAACATGACTACCCGACCGGACGCGTTGGCCCGATGATTCTTAGTAAGCCAAAAAACATGCGGAAATTGAAATATATTAATTATTAGTAAACAGGTCTAGTATTGCTTCATTTTGTGGTTATGGCTGTTGCATCATGATCGTGGCAATTAGAAACTAGAAGTACTTCAGTCAGATAAGGGTTCTATCATTTATTATCTGTGTCGTTGCATATCAAGAGTCCTTGTAATATTAAAGATAACATAATCAATGTACCAGTACATGTATGCATTGTTTGATTATTGGAGATTAGCTATATAGTCCCCAGTTTGGTAAAGTTCCTTAAACTTGAATTTTGTTGATGATAACATTTGGCTTTGTTGTGAGGCATATCTTATCTTGTATACAAAACTAACAATCAATGTCTTCATGCTTTTCCATGTAAAAATGTTAGTGATTAGTTGTAGCCCCCTGTTTGGTGAAGTTCCTTAAACTTTTGTTTATAATAACAATAGGCTTTGTTGTGAGTCATATCTTGTATAAACTAACATTGAGTGCCTTCATGCATTTCCATGTAAAATTTTCAGCAATATGCAGTGCAAAGCAAGTGTAAGGAATCTAATCTACCAAGTAGCGAAGACATCTGGAGATCAATGTCTCTAAAAATGGATAGGCTCACCCAAAGAAAAAGATTTTTTTTTTAACATCTTGATTTAAAGTCAATTTAATGAACTTTACAACAAAGCTCCTGCCATTCATACTAAAATCTTAAAATCTTGAAATACAGAACCAGGGAAGACAATTGAGGCCTAGAGTGATTTGCTCCCTAAACTTTGAAAAAAAGTAAAATGTCAACAAACCTTGTCATTTTGGCTGTAGCCTGTAACACATGAAATATCTGAGGACGATAAGCTCTTTAATCTGATCTTTGTACTGGTAGCAATATAATCTTTATAATCTATAGATTATCTCAGGCCAGAAAAATTGCAGGTCTCGTGCCTTGTTATGAATAAAAACTGCATTAAAAAAAACTCAACCCATGAATATTGGTCTCTATGTAAGGCCTATTTCTGCAATGTGATGTTGTATCAATTGTTGTCCATATGGTCTGCAGCCACAAGGTTAACTCATTATAACACACAGTGAATGCCCTTATGACCTTAAGCAGATGACGATATCGACCACTTTCGAGTACATTTTGTCCTGGTTTTAATAATAATAATAATAGTGGGTTTTTGTATAGCGCTCATGTTTGTCAGACTTGACACTCCTGGCACTCCCGATTATTACCCTGGCTTTAGCACGGCTACCATTATGGCGCTCTAGCATTCACCTAGTGCTCACCCTTTTTTCTACATCACATATGTTGATAATTTCTCTATTTGACATTGAAAATCTGTATTCATGGAACAATGCCTTTTTGCAAACAATGCCTAGATTGACCTACATGTATGACCCTACACTTTTGTGTATATATATTTTTTTGTAGATGGATGTCATTAGAAAAAACATGTAATACTCTGATCAGATGGTTAATTATGTGCAGATAGTGGCAGACCTAGAACTTTTTTTTTTTGGGGGGGGGGGGGATGGCTGACAACAATTCTGATAAGCAAGCAAATGATTTTTTCTCTTTTGTAATTAAAGTATGTTTGATTTGATTTTGCACCCCTCTAACTTTAGAATTGCAGTGCAATGCATTCATTTGTCATAGAAAAAAAAATCAAATACTATGACCAGGGAGGTGGAAATACACCTCCCTGCTATGACCAAGGAAGTTTTGTGCTTTGTTGAAAGTCCATGAGGCATTGAAGCAAACAGGAGAATGTATATATGTATGTAGGCTCCATCCTATGAAGGCTATACCTCTATGCATTCAAGCAGAAAATGTACCAAATGCTACAATGTCCATGGCCTTTCTGTCTGTGGGTTATGAATCTTGGACCCTCTACAGAGTTTCTGAATTGCAAATACAGGCATAGGCCGCAAGGTTAATTTGCAGCCCCAGGTCATCTCTGGTGATACCAGTATCTTCAACTACCTTCTTACAACTGCAGGCAATTTTACTTGGTTGAAATAGTGTTTTTCTTGATTTCTCTACAGTCAAACTTACCGGTAGTTAAAGTTAATTTACCTACCACCCGTCTAAAAAGAACAAATTTTTTGTTTCCTTTGAATATCTGGTATGGGTACACATTGAAACGTGTTTCAAGTTTTATTTCAATTCAAATCCATAAAAAAAATACTTTATGAAAGTCTAAAATACAAATTATATACGATATAGACAGCAGAGAACAAACAAAATGGAAACATGTCTACAAATATACCAGAATTATACAAAGTTAATCAATACACAAATGTATTAAAGGAACCCTCACACAAGATCACTTTTCTTGTCTCCCTTGAGTGGACCTTATACAGGGTTTATTGTAGATAGCTTATGACCAAATTTATCATAAGCTTTCTTTAGACTTACAAACTTTTAAATCATTATTTATAAGTTCGGAAGCAATTCTATCCATGATATATTACCAATTAAGTGACCAGGAGGTCCCGGGTTTGAAACCAAGTCAATGGCCTCATGCTCTATTGTAAGGCATTAATCCTCATTACCAAGTCCCTCGGAGAAGACTTAAAGCTGTCGGTCCCCTGGTTGCTTACATGTACTTCCAAGCATACACATGCTTTCTTATCAGGCAGGTAAAACAATCGAACTAACAAACATGTGTATTACTGGTAATAATCTCATTTACTTAACCTGGAATTTGCTTGATATTCAATAGAAATTATTTCTCAAGTACAACTCAGTCCAAAGTACAAGGCAATGTCAGCAAGATAAAGCGTACATAACTAATCAACCAGGGCAATATTATAGTTCAAATACATGTAGGGCAGCAGGGGTAATGTCTTATTTACATTGGGAAAACTTGGCAGCTACTAGCGCACATGGTCACGTGACCCATGTTGCCATGTGAGTCCAGAGACACGTGAGAGAGTGAGCTTAATTACCTCTGCATGTTGCTGAAAGGTATGCGGTCAATGTGGGAGGATCGATGTGACGTAAGCGGCCTGTCTTCATCAGCTCCAGATTGCCAAATAGCCCGCTATTTCTGATTTGGGAAATAATTCTGAAGTTACAAATCGCGTTTTCATAAGCTCAAGATATTTTGCTCAGCGTTCGCGCATAGTGGGAGTCTTCAGGCTGGTGAAGACGGGATTTGTAACAAATAGCGGGATATTTTGCAAACTAGCCCAAGATATCTTGGAATGATTATCTCGACCAAATATCCCGCTAATTACTTTGGGCTGATGAGGATGCAAATTAACTGGATAATTTGCGATCGGGATAGTTCAAATAGCTGGATATTTGGCAATCTCAAGCTGATGAAGACAGGCCTAATATGAGGTAACAGATAATGACAGTGACGTAGTTTACATTGACCTTCTGTTTAGTAGGTGTGTGGCTTCATTTCCGACTCCACTCAGGGGTAGACCCAGGATACTAGAAGAAAGGAAAAAGAGGGGGGGGGGGGGGGATGGGAATCAAAATTTCAGTCAAAAACTCCCAACAAATCCTGAAAATCCCTGACAAACGAGCAAGCAAACTAGCCCACCCCATTTATGCTGTCAGTAAATGGATTTAATGTGAAGTAAACGATAATGGAATTGGTACATTTGCACCGACCTTTAATTAAATTGTTGTGTGGCTTCATGTCCTGTTTCAACCTAGGGGCAGAAGCAGGATTCTGATCAAAGTTGGGGGGGGGGGGGGGAGGGGGGAGGGGGGGGGGTGGGGGGGATGGAGTGGAAATAATGTCAGATAATTTCTGACAATCCTGACAATTAATCTGTTTCAAATAAGCATGTAAGCAACCCTGCTTGTAGACCACCTCTATATTGACAGGGTTACTGTTCAGTATTAGTCATCTATTTGAGTCTTAAATTCATTATGAATAGCTTAATAAGTTCAAGAGAATCTTGTAAACAGCAATTTCCTGTGGATATTTTCTTGTGGTCGATTTTCTGATTAAAGTAACCATGTGATGCTTTAAAAGCCTGTTTAGATCACGTGCAACTTTCCCAATGCTGTTATTTGTTTCAGGTAGTATGGGCTAAACCCTAGTATTCAAATTACGCAAGGATACCTGTTTACCTTCTAGACTTCACTGTCAGACACTATTGAATGACTGACTAACATCGTTTTTTGGGGTTATAACATACATAATATGAGCTGTAACAGGTACATGCGCATTAATTGTCCACATCAATATCCCACTACTTGTAATGACCAAAATTAAACTGACTGAATCTTTGCATGTGCAGCACAAAACTTACAACCATTCTGTAAAAGGGTCTGAAAATCAGACTATTACTTCAGTGATTGCAATCACTTTAGTCGATTTAACAACTAATGGTCGTTATTTTCCAACTAAAAGCCAATTTCAAGCCGTTTTGTTATGAGGGAAGTTCTAAATTAGTATTGTCTTTCAAATGCCGTTGGAATTTAACCTTTTCATTTTAGGCCTGCAAATGGGACATACATACAGTACCTTTAATGTAACCCTTTTGTTCTTTTTGTGTGTTAATGCAGGGCATGAAATGAGGTAGTGTCAAGATCACCTCTCCAAGAAAACACAGAAGCCTTGAGCAATATACAAACAATGGTCAGGTGACATGGTCAGGTGACACAGTCAGGTGACATGCCTTCTCAGAATCCTCGTAGCCAATCAAGGCAGCCCTCCGGTGTGATGAGATCATTACCAAGGACACGCGTCTGCCTCGTGCTGGTGTGCTGTTGTGTCGCCATCATCCTGTGTGAGTATAAAAAAAGGGGGAATTCTAGAAAAAATTGTAAAGAAAAAGGGATACCATCGGTAGTTGAGTTTTGTTGCAGAGGGCACTACACAAAATATTTTTTTGTGAGATAATAAAAAACTGAGTGTCAAATTAGAAAGAACGTACAATTTAAATGACAAGATCATCTTTGTTTGATCAAAATTGGTTGAAATGCCCCACAAAAAGTCAATAATTTGAACCAGCTGTTGAATAAATCAAATAGCGCCTTATATGTTTTATTCTAGCGATTGTTGATGTTGGTTTTCTGTTGGCTTTTTTGTGTTGGTTATAATACGCACAACCAGCCGGCCTGTGTATTGTTATTATTAATTAATTAATGGTCATCATATTTTTGGGGAAAGTGGAGCTAAATTGGTATGATCATATTGGCTAAATTTCACACATTGGGGTCTACAATTATCTTTATAGCAATTCTAGGTCCTAAAAGAGCACTAGAAATGTCTTAAATAAGAATAAGAGCAATAACCATGCACTTTGAAGGCATTTGCGGTCTGAAACAAGAACTCAACTACCGGTATCCGGTATCTACTGGAATAAATTACCCGAACGTATTCGATTTATAAAAAATATGAAACCATTTAAACAAGAATTGGCAAAATGGCAAAAGACATCCACATTTTAATATGATTATGGTATGATATAACTCTTCTTTTTCTCCTCTTTTTATATATTTTATCATATCTTCTTCTTGTTTTCTCTTGTTGGTTTGTTAATGTGGTTGTATGTTGCTGTTGTTGTTGTTGTTTTTTTTTTTTAATAACTTTTTACTGTTTGCTTCAATAGGATATATGGCATTTACATATTTGTATCATATACATTTTACTAATTTCGTTATTCTCTATGTCCAAATCCTTTTTTATAACCTGGTTTGCAATTTTAGTTTGTTAAAATCGTATTTTGTAACTGTCTATATTTATTTATATTTTGATATGTTGATGAAATGTATATACTTGTTTGTGTCATGAAGGGCCTCAACGAAAACCAGTATTTGTTTGCTGATTGGGCTACCCTTCTTTTTAAAGATGTGTTATAAATAAAAATAAATAAATAAATAAAAGACCGGTATAGATCAATCTTGTATTGGAAACAGTTAAATAATCTTGAAGCCTTTAGTATATATCTATCCCAGGTCAAATACAATGTGGCACAGGGAGATTATTTGTGTGGTATGTAAAGAGTTAAAGCCCCACTGCACTTCTAATAGCTACTTGCGCCCTCTATATAGCAAACAATGCCTAATCGGTGCCTGTTGGTCCCCATGATCCCCTTTTTCTTATGTTAATTGAGAGCTGATTTGATCAGATAAGCACCTGTCAGCTAGTGACCTTGCAGGGAGGTCTAATCCCTCCTGGCCAAACTAGTGCAGTTAGCTTTAAAGCATGTCTGCACTAGCTTTAAACAGTTTAATTCCTTTATTTTTCTTCCGCCTTCAAATCACACATGAAGGGCTGACCCTTGAACAAGGCAGGGCTCCAAGCAACGAGAATCCGGAGGCGAGATGGTTCCACGCCAAGATCATCCCCGACGTTGAGACCAACGCTCAAGCTCAGCATCACTCCGGTGGAGTCCAGCATCACTCCGGTGGAGTCTTGGTGATGCAGGACGGAGAGGACGAGGGGAAGGGGAAACATTACCCTGGAAACGGAGCGGAAAAGGATGGAAGAGGAAAGAAAACAGGTGAGATAAATGAGAGCGTAGTTCTTAGGCATTAGGAGCTCATTGCTCCATCTCAATAGTCTCATCTACATTAACTTCAACTATTTTTTTTTTAATACTAAATTCTGAGGAAGAGAAATTAACCCAAACCAGTGTTGTTGTTAATTGGTTCATTCACTTGACTCTCAATCCAAGGGTTGAGGGTTCGAATCCCAGCCGGGACAAACGTCTTTGGCAAGACATTAATCCACATTTGCCACTCTCCACCCAGGTATAAATGGGTACCTGGTAATTGCTTTTGTTCTTAAGATTTATTTACATGAACTATCATTCCACTTATGTTATGGTTGTATTTATTGTAAATATTAATAGGTTTATATGCATACCCGTATATGATTCATGGAATATACAATACGGTAGTTGAAATTGAAAATGAAATTGATAATAATTGCAGGGCCCTTAGGAAGAACAGCATGGATGCTGATGAGGCTCTCCTGGTTTAACAAATTATTATTACTAACTTTCCTTGTACAACTAGAATATATATGACTTCATATTACGTAGAATTAATATTTCATACTTTTAATACTTCTTTCATTCAAATTCCCCTCAGGTGATTCCAAGCCTAATAAGTCAAAGAAGAAGAACAAAGAAAAAGCAAAATACGAGGAGGTAGAGGTAAAGGATCTAGGAATGAAAGAGGAGGAAGCAGAGCAATGGATCAAGGAGAACATCAAAACAGGATATTGTAATCCACCTGAAAGAGAGATAACTGGAGAAGAAGGTTCGAACACTTTCCCCTAATTCATAAAAAAAAAAGAGATGTTGTATTGCTCTTTGTGACCGACCCAAAAGTTTTAAAATCTACGGTCAGATTTTTTATAATTTTTTTTTTAAAACCGTTTATTTAGAAAAAAATGTTTACTGAATAAAAAATATAAATTTTGTTTGTTTAAATGGGATATACATGTAAATGCATAAAATCATCAAATTATTCCCAAATTCTCACTCTTCTTCTGCCCTAGTTTTGAAATCCTGCTAGCGTTAACAAGTAACCCCGGCCTCGTGTACGTGTATGATACCATGCACTGCACCAGCTAGAAACCAGTAAGATTTGGGCGACGTTCCCGGTTTTAATTTTTTTTTTTTTTTTTTGGAGGGGGGGGGGGGGGCCACGATCACAACTTTGAGGGAGAAAAACAAAGTTTAAACAAAAAGAAGATGTCTGACCGACCGACCCAGGTTCTGGCCCCTGAAAGGGCAATACAACATTATTTTTGGGCCTGATAAGAGTCATGTTTGGCGAGTTCTCAGATTTGTTATCACTTTATTTTGTGATCATCGTCGGGAACTGAAATATATGAATAAATGTAATGTCTTAATATAATTTGAATTTGGAGGTTCGACTTCAAGTTAACTCAAGCAACATAATGACAATAAATGACAAAAGAGAACCTGCTGACTATATAAAGGCAGTACATTCATTTACATATTTAAGTTCCTGACGATGATCATTATAAAAAGCGATTAAAAATTTGACAACTCGCAAACATGACTCTTATCAGAGTTTTCTGTTTAGTCCTTTCCCCACCAATGAAGTATTCACAGAGTTCTGGTAACAGGCAGTTTCTGTAATGTAGTCAAATTGACTGCAAGGCATCAGTGATTAATTTCAACTACAAATATGTTTTAAATCTTCCCAGACCACCTTCCCACCCCCCTCCCCCACCTGGGATGTTGCTATGGCACTAACTTTGGATAGTGGGTGAACAAAATCCGGTCGGGATGCCTGACCTATGCAACTGCCACTGTTGAATGAAAATCAGAGACGTTATGTACTTATGTTAATATTTTTGTTCTTGTAGGTAAATTCAAGCCAGGGTTCAACTTGAAAGCTGTTTACGTGGTAGCTCGCCATGGCGACAGGACACCGATGCAAGAATTTGCAGACATTCCCAACAGCAACTGGCATCCACAGTGGAACTGTGATCTTAAACAGGCCACCAAGACAATCACCTCCGACACTCTCAAGCAATTTGTAAATCAAATGCAGGCTGAAATCATCAGAGGCGATATGACAGGGGCATTAGGTACCTTCAAGAACTTGCCGGTCAATCATAACGGCATATGTAAGAAATCGCAACTCACGCCAATCGGATGGCTACAGCACTTGGAGCTGGGGACGTTCTTCAGGAAGGCTTACGGGAGAACTTTGGTCCAGAACCAGGAGTTGCTTCGGGATGTCAGTCATTTTCAAAGCACCATGAACCTGCGGACGCAGCAGAGCGCGTTTGCCTTCATGTATGGTTTCTTTGAGAAGGCCACCTTGAATGATACGATACGGATTAAGACGGTACCAAACGTCAACTTCTGCCCGTTGGATATGTGCGCCTGTCCAGCTTTGGACCACTTGATCAAGGACAAGGAAGCGCAGCATGCCAAGTTGATGCGAGGCAACCCCAAGTTCATGAATGTGATGAGAAGCGTAGCGCAAACCCTGTATGGGACGACGCAGATAGCGACACTGCCGGGGATCAACCAGGTAGCAGAGATTCTTGCGACACTTGTCTGCCACAACATGCCGTATCCTTACGGATCATCGGGTACCATCACTCCGATCCAGCATGCTGTCTATCACAAACTCCTGGAGGAAACGTGGGTTTCACAGTCTCACGTCAAGGATGGCACGTACGAGAAGGTTGGGCGGATGTTCATCCAACCGCTGCTCACCGACATGCTCCGAACCATGTACAAGATCACCCAAGGTGTCAGCAAGCCTCGCTTTGTCTTCAACTCGGGTCACGACATCACGATACGACCTATCGTCGATGGTCTCAAGCTCTCCAGTCCGGGATGGCCACACTACGCATCCCGGGTCGTCTTTGAGCTGTGGGGGAGAGCAACGTCGAAGGAACATTTCCTACGCGTCTTGGCATACGGCAAGGATCAAACGGACAAGGTTCAATTCTGTAAGGGTAAAATGACGGAAGAGGGCCTTTGTCCTTTCTCAGCGCTTGTGTCCTTCGTAGAGAAAGAGAACATGGAATATTTCTATTCAGAATCTTATCGAGACGCTTGTACCAGAACTTACTGACCAAACTAGAAAATGAAACCAACTGTACAACCCTTTATGTCACAGGGTATTTCTATTTAGAATTGTAAGGGTTAAATGACGGCAGATAGCCTTTATCCTTTCTCAGCTCTTGTTTCCTTCGTAGAGAAAGAGAACTTGGAATATTTCTATTCAGAATCTTATCGAGATGCTTGTACTAGAACTTACTGACCAAATTAGCGAATGAAACCAACTGTTCAACCCTTTTTGTCACAGAGTATTTCTATTCAGAATCTTATTGAGATGTTTGTAATAGAACTTGCTGACCAAAGTTGCCTTCGAAACAACTTCTCAGCCCTCGTGTCATTTTACTGGAAAAAGAACATGGCATACATGTGTTTCTATTTTTAGAATCCTCACCATTTTCACCAAACCAGCAATAAAACAAATTACATAGAAGCATCTGCATTATAAACAAAGGAACAGAAGTATTAAAGATACAACATACCCAAAATTAAAGAACAATTTATACTATACAGTAGGCTTGCGGATGCACCATGTGAGAGAGAGGGAGGATTGAGGAGTCCTGAAAATTACTCTCAGTAATCTTTCTTGAGGGCATAAAAAGATACGTAGTAAGATTAGTTTTAAGCACTAAAATAAAAATGTATAGACATTGACTGCTTTGATGGGCATTGTTAGAATTGCCTTGTAGTTTTAGGGGTTATAAATTAGAATAATGTAAAGAGCTGGGACCAGCAAAAGATACCTGTATCAGGTAGCTTGTTATATCAGAACTCTTTATGGAGTTTCCACTGTATACAGAAGGGAAACAGTTTAGAAATTGATATTCGTACAGTGCACATTAAAACATCTCATGAATATGTAAGCAAAAATGAAAAGGATTTGTGTAAGAGGAGGAAAACTATTGTTGCATTATTTTAATACTTGCCAAAACTAGGTCTTTTTTAGGACTCACCAGAATGCCGATTTTTTACTTGCTCATTTTTTACTTGCTCAACATTTTAACTGCATTATCTCAGCATTTTACTTGCCAAACTAGGACAATCGATCCTCTATAATAAGTTTATATGTTTGTAAGCAGGAAAAAAAAGAAAAAAAATTGGCATAAGTCTGAAATAAATTGGACAAATATATAGCTACGTCTGAATTGTCAAAACATGAAATCACTAATCCTAATCTCAAATTGGTAATGTACTGGTAGGCACTGGATAGTGGCGTATTTACAGTCAACTCTTCCATGGTTTGTTGTATACTAACAAATTAATTTTTCTTTTTTTTCTTCTGCATGTTCTTCATTTGGGCGTTACTAGCTAAGGAGGCGGGAATATGTAATGTGTTTCGTAAAGGAAATCACTTTTGTTACATTCTCTACATACAGTGTCTATTGTATGCCCTAATTACAGCTCATTAGCGAAAATCTAAAAAAAATTATTTTACACCTTATTTTAGCTGTATGGTTAATTTAAGGTTCACTTCATTGTGTATTGTCGCAAATCATAGACTTCAATATCAGGGTCTAGGTTAGATTTATTGTTACAAATTTGCATTGTTTGTAATAATCACTGAAATGTTGTTTTAATTAGTTGAACATCTGTAGATATATTGATATTCTTTTCTACTCTCAATTGTAGAATTAAAGAAATAAGAATACTGTTTTATCAGTATTCTCTACTTTTTCTTTTCTTTTCTCTCTTTACTCGTGAAATTTAGCAATCTGACTTGCTATTAAAAGATATTGATGTAGATGAAACTTTGTAAGGATATGTATATATGTTTTTAAAATCATTACTTCACCTATGTAAGTGTACAGTACTCGTGAATGATATTGTTGTGCTATAATTTATCATTGACACATGATGTGTCTTCTACCCTCTGATTTTGTCACCCTGTTTTGTCATCGTAACCATTTACCTTTCTATTACTATCAAAGGCATCTTCATCAGCGTTTTGAAATGGCACTTGCCCTGTTGGAAAAAAGAATGCTTCATTGTTTTAAAACTTTCATTAAAAGTTCTTGCGATTATTTATGCCACCATGCAATATTTACATTCTTGCTCATGATTATGATTATTTACATCAATAATATGTTTTATGTCATGTGACGAATTTGTTCCCACACCATGTATTTTGTAGAGGTGTCTTGGTCGAGTGGATACATCACTGAACTGTCGATCACAAGGTCTGCGGTTCAAGTCCCGCTGCAGCACTAATGTCCTTTGGCAAGACATTGATCTACATTTGCCACTCTCCACCCAGGTGTTGAATGGTTACCCCGTAGGATGCAAAAGCCAATAGCAATTGGAGCCTAGTAGCTTGTGCTGGAATGCTCCCCATGGAGTGGAGCAAGTGCATACATTGTGTGCGGGCAAGCCAGAATCCGATGACCAGGGTAATAACATATCTGTAAAGGGCTTAAAAACTTGTACATTGGTGATGTATTAAACACTGTATAAGCAGAACTATTGTTATTATTATTATTATTATTTTCATTCCTGTCATCACAATATTTTGATTTCTTAGCCTAAAAAATGCCATTTTTATCAGGACAATCCACATTTACAAAGTGCAATGTATTGAAAGCATTGCTTCAATGATCAAAATTTGTTGCTGTATATTACTGTCATCATTTAACCTGCATTCTAAAGGTACTATACAATGAAAACATCACTTCAAATGTATAAATGATTGACTCAGATGTATGTTAAGGTCCTTGTAGGGATTAGTCATGCATTGTATTGCATCAATACGTGTATATATTTGATTGATACTCCTATGAAAACTATAAAATCTTGCCTTTTGTCCATCTAGAGTTGGGGATCACATTTTTAGGATGGCATTTTGGGGATGACATTTCAGATTGCATTTTGGGAATCGCATTTCAAGGATTTCGGGGGAATTGCATTTCAGATTGCATTTTGATCACAATTTGGGGATTGTATTTTGGGGATCTCAGCATTGACGATAAATGCCAAACAATGTTGTTGGGGCCAAAAGAGGATTTTGACTAATACAGCATTGTCTCAACAATAGCGTCTTCACTGAAAAAATGCAGTAAGCCAGTAATTATATTTATGTCCCTCCTAATTTTCTTTTAATTGCATGATATATGTTATGCCATGTTTAGGATTTTGTGTAATTCCACACACGTATGTTTAATTTTGATACAAAACAGTGAACATTCCTTAAAAACAAGAAATAAATATATGGAGATAGTAATTTTTAGTTGTTAGAAGAAAGTTCATCATCGTTTATGATGTTATTTCGTTTTAGCTTAATTTATTCGTTCGGTAATTAATCTTTCTATCACTTATCAATACTGTTTATAAGTTCAGTAAGTACTTTAATGTGTTATGTACAATGCTGTACTGTACATGGGCATTGCATTTATGATGCTTATGAAATGCTAAAATTATTACCACTATTATATATGTTTGCATAATGTTACTTGCACTGTCAATCAAAATATATTTTAACTGCAATTCAATTGGACTTCTTATTTCGTTTTATTCATTAGTTAAACTGATTTGTAAATTCTTTTTTGTTAACATTTTTGTTAAAATCATATGGCATATTTCAAAGGAAATGATGTTGATAGAGAGGGAGAGAAAAAGGAGAAGAAAAAGAAGGAAAAGAAGGTGGGAAAGAAGGAGAAGAGGAAGGAGGAGAAATGAAGAAGAAGAGATAAAAATGTAGAAGAAGAAGAAGAAGAAGGAGGAGGGGGAGGGAGGGGGGGGGGGGGGGGGAGGAGGAGAAGAAGAAGGAGAATGTTTTCGATTCAGAGCCAGAAAATACTAGGTCTAGTCAGGGAGGTGAAAGAAAGGAGGGAATTAAGCCGCTTTCCTTTGACCCCATGCTCCAAGCCGCCGAAAAGTTATGCGCTAATCTGCAACTGTTGACCAGGTGGTGAGATAAAATCTTGAGCGCATGAAATTTCAGGATTTAGAATTCCTACATCAGAATATGGTATCCCAGCAACTGTTTGGAATTCCTTTCAATGATTTCTAATCAATTGTTGAATGTATAATGAGTATACAAGCGAACACAAACTTGTGTAATTTCATCCTTTTTTTCCAACTGCAAAAATACAATAGCAAACTTAAAGTTATCGAAGATTGTAAATCATGGATTAAATAGGGACATTAAAACGTGCAAAATTTAGCGCATTATCCTAAACTATTGGGTTTTGTCAGGATCTAATTTTTCTTTTACCAACTCTGGCACACAAATTATTGGAAGGGCGGAGTACTAAGTTTGAAAAATTGCAGTGGAAGCGCGGCTCGGAGCATGGAATTTCAAAGCCAAGGTGGAATGTTACACATCCAATTGTTATGCTTTAGATTTTAGAACCTCACAAATACGTTTGAATAAATTACACGACTTTCCACTCCTTCCTTTCACCTCCCTGGTCTAGTAATCATTTCCCTACATTTTGTGACTGATTTAATCAAATGAAGGGTCACTAAACAAAGGGTCTTAAAGGGAAAATGTGCCATCGAAAAGGCCTTTTCCGTGATGAGTTAAACGCATACCTCTTTGTCAAGTATCTAATGACAAACTATTTCACTCACCTGTTATGAGCCTGCTATGTATTTCAGTCACAGTGCAGATTGCATTCATATGTTGCGAGGTCAGACAAGCCATAATATTTGTATAACTTAGCAACAACTTATGTTTGCAATTTGTATTCTGACAATTTAAATACCATACAATACCTAGCATATACAGGTGAATGCAATATTTCGTCCATTGGCAAGCGCTGTATAGCTTTACGAAAATGGTATTTTGGCACTTAAAATTACTGTCTTTTAAAGAATTTTCACTACTGTGCGATGTAGACTTAATTCTTAGTGAGTTCAAATAAACTGATCTGTTTTATTAGAAAACTGAATTTCGCATGAAAATTAGATGAAGCAGAAAACGAACATAAAAAAAAAAAAAAAACGCTACATACACAACAAAACAAAATAAAATAAAGGAAAAGAAAAGTTTTGAAAAAGAAAGATGAAGAAATAGAAGAAGAAGAAGAAAGGACACGTAGAAGAAAAAAAGGAACAGGAGGAGGAGTTTCAAACGCATGTAGAGCAGAAATACGCCAATTTTTTGGAAATTTCATTCAGCGTTAGCGTGTCAGGTGACCATAATTGTTATTGCATGCACCTGATCCGATGTAGTACATTTTAAACATGCCAAAATATAAGTTACATAGTTGTTATGTCAGCCAAGCGTTTCCGACCTAATGATACTCATGTTTGCAATTAACATTCTGAATATAGAAATGAAATTACAAGTAACAGGTGGATATAATAGTATGTCGCTTGGAACCTAATAAAGAAATGGCCTGTTCTTTTGCATTGGAGCATGTTCGAGTTGTATAAAATGAATGATTGATTCGGGAGTTCTTTCGAGCCATATAGTGGAGGAAGTTGCAAATATATCATTTTCGTAATGTAATCAAATTGAATGTATAAATCTTTGTTAAGTGCCATGTTACAAATCATTTCATTCACCTGTACTTACAAATAATTGTATTTCAATAATCAGAATGCGAATTGCATGCCTTAAATTATTGCTGGGTAATTGGACAAACATTATGACTTGTCCTCGTCAACAACGCGTAATGTATGCAATTCCCACTCTGCTATTGAAATTCATTAATTCGTAACGGGTGAATGAAATAATTTGTAACCACTTAACAAAGAGTGTGCATCAAATTTGGTTACCTTACGAAAATGGCCTATTGTCAGTTGATAGGTTCTGAATATTCATTAGAAGGTGGAAGGATATAAGTTTTGGTGATTCGGTCCAGGAGAAGATTTAAGAAGATTTGTCGGGGTATCTTTATCCAGGATCTTATCACTGCAACTCTCGGACACCTAAGAAGAATGTCGTCAATCGTAGATGTGTTGAGGCCGCACCTTGCCTGGTATGGCACCTAACGGACACGGAGATGACTAGTAAGTTGCTTATAATTAATTAAGTAATTAACATTTTATTATTTTATTGGTGTTATTTAGGTGTACACTTAAATACTCTGTAAGAAACTTCCTGATTGAAGGAGGCAGAGGAACCAATAAGAAGAAGAAAAAGAAGAAGAAAATGAGAAGTAGGAGGAGGAGAAGGAAAAGAAGGATGGTTGCCGGTGATGTACCGCATTATGTACAAAATCTTAAAACTTATAAATGTATTCATGAATTGGCACCAATTTATATGCAAAAACTAATCCAGGAATACATGCCCTCACGCAATCTAAGGTCATCTTCACAATTTAATTAAACCTCGTGTTCACTTCGGTGTCAACTCTTTCTTATGGCCATCGCTCTTTTTCCAAAGCTTCTGCTGAACTTTGGAACAAACTATAACAAACTACCTTTATGTCAAAAACTGTCAAGACTGTCGACCAATTCAAAACTGAAGACATTTATTTAAAATTTGCTTTTGATGATTAACTTACTGTTCACATTGACGGTTATTATGTATTGTAATTGTAGGTTTATTTTTTTTATTTTTTTTTAAATATGTAATTGTTTATCATTGTATTTTGTTTGTTATAGCGCTTAGAGACTTCGGGGTAAGCGCTTTATAAGCGCCGTAATTATTATTTTTATGAGAGGAATCATTAAGGAAGAAGGGAGAATGAACAATGAGAAAGGAGGAAGATGAAAGATGAGATGAGAGAAGGGGATAATGTATACAGAAATATATACAGTTAAACAAAAATAACACAGGACATAGAAACAGCGGAGGAAAACAAGAAAATGAAAGAAATGCAGTAGGAATAATTGAAAGTGGGATTACTACAAAATTATGAGAAACGAGAATTATGAGAATTATGTTAAATGGGTACCCCGGTAGGATGCGACCGTCATTGTTGGTCAAACAGTTTTTGAGCGTCATGTAACGCCTGGCTGGAATGCTCCCCAGGGAGTGGAGATTGTGCACACATTGTGTGCGGGTAAGCACTGAATCCAATGACCGGGGTAATAATATATTTGTAAAGCGCTTAGAGACATTTGTATTTAGCGCTATATAAATTAAATTTATTATTTATTATAATCAAAGATAATGTAAAGTGCGTCCCAGAAAAAACGAAACCGAGAACTATCGATGTTTTATCATAACTTAGTCAACATTTATAATTAATAAATGACACATATTTGGAAAGCTTAGATCCTCTTTCATTTGATGCAACTCATATGATGCATATTTCATGCATGAGTGATTAAAATGAATATGAAGAGAGGGAACCAAAAAGTCATTTGGCGGGCGGTATCTGAATTTCAAAGAGAAAATCACATTTCTAAAAAGTTTCTGCCCTTTCATATTATGACACCTCAATCATGAAAAATGATCAAGGAATGACAGTTCTGTTTGTTTAAAGTAGTGCTTGTATTTCCATAATTTTATCAAACTATTCGTTTTCACTGGCTCCCTGCCGTAGCAACAAGCAAAATTGACAAACGACTTGACTCCGTTTCGTTGACAATCAGCCATGCATGAAGTCTTTCGTCTACGGCTGATTGTCAACGAAACGGATTTAAGTCTTCTGTTAATTCCCTTTATTGCTACAGCAGGCAGCTAGTGAAAACGAATTCGTTTAATAAAAATTATGGAAATGCAAGCACTACTTTAAACAAACAGAACTTGTTTATTCCTACCTAGCTCATCTAGAAATGTGATTTTCTCTTTGAAATTCAGATACCTTCCGCCAAATGACTTTTTGTTTTCCTCTCTTCAAATTCATTTTAATCACTCTTGAGTGAAATATGGATTATAACGAGTTGCATCAAATAAAAGAGGAGGATCTAAGCTTTACAAATTATTATGTGTCAATTATAATTGTGATAAAGTTGAGATAAAACATCGATATTTCTCGGTTTCGTTTTTTTCTGGGACGCACTGTATAAGGACAAAAGAAGAAAAGAAGAACATTCATATAGGGAAAGATAAAACAAAAATGGACAGCTTTGTCAGTCTCGTAGGCATTTGAGGTATTGAACCCTTCATCAGGCGCGCCGGAAGCAGTTTGGGATTGGGGGGGGGGGGGGGCAAACATTTTAGGGGGCTCACCTTCCAGGGGCAGTGACGTAATGAGAAAAAACGTTCGGAAGGGGGGGGGGGGCAGACGAAAAATCTGCATCACCACCTTACCATCTTACACGTTACATTTTTCAAAGTGGAGTATTAACGATCAAGAAAGGCGTAAATTGGCGTGGGGTCCAGGGCGTGAGCCTCAGCAAGGGGTCAAGGGGCTGAGCCCCTTTAGGTATTTAATTACGGTTAGATGAGCATCGCGGTGCCCTCTTTAAGCCATTGACAAGTCATGTTCCAGGGGGGGGAGAGCCCCCAGAAGCTCTGAGGTTTTAATATTTAACTACGGTCAGATGAGCATCCAGGGGCCGCCTTAGGGCCCTTAATGGGGTCCAGGGGGCAGAGCCCCCGGAATCTCAGGGGTTTCAGGTATTTAATTACAGTCAGATGAGCATCCAGGGGCCCGCCTTAGGGCCTTTAGTGGGGTCCAGGGGGCAGAGCCCCCGGAAGCTCAGAGATTTAAGGTATTTCATTATGGTTAGATGAGCATCCAGAGGCCCTCTTTAAGCCATTGACGTGTTCAAGAAGGGGGGGGGGGAGAGCCCCCAGAAGCTCAGATGTTTTAATATTTAACTACGGTCAGATGAGCATCCAGGGGCCCGCCTTGGGGCCTTTAGTGGGCTCCAGGGGGCAGAGCCCTCGAAAGCTCAGGGAATTTAGGTATTTAATTACGGTCAGACGAGCATCCAGGGGCCCGTCTTGGGGCCCTTGGTGGGGTCCAGGGGGAAGAGTCCCCCGAAGCTCAGGGGTTTTAGGTATTTTATTACGGTCAGATGAGCATCCAGTGGGCAGAGCCCCCGGAAGCTCAGGTTTTTTAAGGTATTTAATTACGGTCAGATGAGCACCCAGGGGCCCGCCTTAGAGCCCTTGGTGGGGTCCAGAGCCCCTGGAAGCTCGGGTGTTTTAGGTATTTAATTACGGTCAGATGAGCATCCAGGGGCCTGCCTAAGAACCCTTGGTGGGGTCCAGGGGGCAGAGCCCCTGGAAGCTCGGGGTTTTTAGGTATTTAATTACGGTCAGATGAGCATCCAGGGGCCTGCCTAAGAACCCTTGGTGGGGTCCAGGGGGCATAACCCCCGGAAGCTCCGGGTTTTTAGGTATTTAATAACGGTCAGATGAGCATCCAGGGGGCAGAGCCCCCGGAAGCTCAGGGTTTTTAGGTATTTAATTACGGTCAGATGAGCATTTTTACCTTATTTGTGACATTAGCAGGTCACTTATTTTTCCTCCCCGTCTTTCTTTTTTTCTTCTCTTTAATATACTTTTTCAAAATGTGAGGGGGGGGGGGGGGGAGCTCGAGCCCAGCCACTTTGCAGACTATGATATAAAGGTTTCTAAATAAGCGTATTTTTAGCCCGACTGCGCATAAGGGAATTTCTTATTTTCCAAAAAATGCATAAAAAGGTATGACCTACAAAAATATACCGAAAAATCATGTCATAACAGCAACATTTGCAAATCACTGGTATCGAATAAGAAATACACCCCCCTCATCAGTATGCCAGCGTTCAGGGGCTCATGTCTTCTCACCCCTATAACAAAAAAACAGACACGCTTTCCCATTTTCGCACAATATGTCCACGATATGCGCGTATCGCTATTATAAAGACCTCCGTTGATAAATACCGTATAGGTGGCATGCGCAATGTTTATGAAATTTAATTCCTTTGAACTTTCCTTTTCTTTGAATAATATTGTATATGTGATTTAATTCAGGTTTTTATTATTATGTTCTTTTGGGTTAAAAATACAAACCATGTTTACTCCTTTACTGCTTTTCCTTTTTTTTTTGGAGGGGGGGGGGCGTTTTGGGGGGGGGGGCAAAAATGCCTTTTGCCCCCCACTTTTGTGATTGGGGGGGCAACTGCCCCCCCTGCCCCCCACTTCCGGCGCCTATGCCCTTCATGCCTTGACAAGTAGGGCGATGAAAAAGGCTGTAGTAGTGCATCTACACTCTTGTGCACGAATTTGCCAATTTTGTAAAGTATTCATATTTACAAGTTATTGTAAATCAATAAAATGCCGATAGCATAATTATATTCAAATTATAGGAACTATTTTGATAGAGGTTGGACTTGGACAAGCAATTTGGCTTGAGTGCCGACCAGATACATGTAATCTACATTCTGCTATTCATCGAAATTCAATAACGTGAAACGGGTGCATGAAATAGTTCGTTACTATGCATTTATTTGTCAAAGAAGTACGCAGTTGAATTTGAACATGTAGGACGCGCAGTAGGCTACGATACTTGAATATTGGTGCGATCGTCTCGAGTCAACTGAAAGTCCCTGAAAGTACTCGTTATCAGTTATCGTTGGAAGTTGACACGAAAGAAAACGAAGTGGACATGGCAATGTGAACTTATTGTGAAGTATGTGTAATATCATGTGAACCAGGAATCATGATAGTTTACAGATGAATATCGATCATCACTAATCGTCTTTTCTATTTATTGCAGACGACATGTCACTTCGAGAATTGGGTGCCGCGAAATATCCCTATCCGCCGCACTGCGGTACATCGGAGAAGGGAGGAGTGACGTGAAACAAGTGGATCCAAGGAGATCGCTGCTGAAACCAAGCAAGGCCTTCGCACAAAGTACCTCAACCGACCCGGCAAAGAGGCTCGTTCAGGAATTGACCATTTAGTTTGCGGGCGAAGCTATGGTAAATTCCCTTTTTTTTTTAATTGTAGGCCTATGGAAAATCAATTTTATTTTCAAATATCCTGTGTCATCATTTTCGAATGAAAGATGGACACCAGTATCATTCATTGACAAATGATGTGCATCATTAATCGCATTTAGATTGTATAGATTGTAGCAGTTATATATATATATATATTTAAAAAAAAATTTTTTTTTTACTTGATTATTATTATTATTATTTTTTTTTTTGGGGGGGGGGGGGGGGTTGTCACGCATTGCTGATCTTTGAACTTGGCGTCTCTGGGTACCTTACATACTCTAACATTATGCCCCAATCATGTTTATACCCCTATAAAATGTTGTACTCCAAAAGTGTAAAAATATTATATCATTTTCTTTTCATAAATGCCCCCTCTTTAGATTGCGGACCTGACCAAGAAGATTAGTGATCATGGCTGTCCAAATTGTGATGAAAAAGTTACCAAAAGTAAAGTAAGTGAAATAAATTTGAAAACAATTGTTCCAATTGAACATTATCATGATTATGCATTTAAATAAAGGCTTCAGTTGAAATTAGGAGATTTTAAGGGGAGGGGGGGGGGGGGGTATTCCATCTATTGTACATCTTAAAGCCACACTGTACTACTTGTATTGTAGCTACTTGCTCCCTCTATATAGAAAACAATGCCTAATCGGTGACCATTGGTACCCCATGATCCTCTTTCTCTTATGTTAATTAAGAGCCGAGTTAATGAGATAACCACCTGTCCAGAGACCTTGCAGGGTGGTCTAATCCCTCCTATAAACTAGTACAGATGAGCTTTAATGGTCCACAATGTAAACAATTGTAAAAGATAAATGAAGTCAAGGATGGGAATGGACGTAGGAAAACAGACAAAGGTAGTTTACACAGGAATTTCAATGTTATTGGATAGTTTGTGATATTCTCTGTGAATTAACACTAGGCGGTGTCACACAGAAAAATCCCTTAAAAAATCCCTTGAAAAATCCTTTCAAGGGAGCATTTTCTTGCTTCCTTAGAGGATTTTTAATAGGATAATTGATGACAGACAGCAATTAAGAGAACTAAAATCTGGATCACTAAAATCCGGATTTTTGGCCTCTGTGTGACACCGCCTAATGTATCCTAATTTACATTCTTTTCCCCTATTATAATCAGGATTCACAGATCAGGATTTGCGGCTCAAGATCAGCATTGCAGATCAGGGATACCAGATTGAGATTGACAGATCGGCAAAGCAGATTGGGATTTGCGGCATTTAGAGAGCTGGATTTACAGATCAGGATTTGCAGTGAGAAAAATGTTGAGGAAATTAAACTGCACAGGTATTTCATAAGTCTACCAAATATGACAGATTATGTTATCCTCTTGTTACTATTGATGCCTTAACTAGACTAAATGGGTACCAATATTACTTGGTGTCAAGAAAACTGATATATTTCTTAACCCTTGACAAATTAAGAGGAAATGCAATGTAAATATTTCATGTTGGTATTGCAACGTGTATATTTTGATCGGCACACAGAAAGCTGAACAAAAACAATCGCTAAACATTCTGCATGAAAACCAAACTAACCGCTTTCCTTAAGTGAAGTAACACAGAAGAAAATCACAAGCTCCACAAAGAAGGATGGAACAGAAGTGATTTATTCTCCAAACTTATAACATGTGAAACCAATCAAGATAAATTAGGTGAGCAGGTTAGATAGTTCAAAGGTGAGAGGCGAAGAGAACCAATGAGAGAAGAGAAAGTGCATGTTGCTAGGGCAGGACAAGGCAAGCCATGCATAAAGAATAAAAACACAGCTAGAGAACTTGTTGAAAGTCAATGAAAGAAATAGGGTGTGGCGGTAGTGTAACTGAAAGCCTGTGCTGTAAGATGGTGAATGAAATGGGGGCATGAGCTGAAAAAATGAATATGCAAATATAGAATGCAAATTTATAAATGATTATGTAATAGTGGATATGGAAGAAGGCCTACAGATTCTGCCATACTTAGAGTTCTGCAGATGGTTACAATATATAGCAGAGATGGTAGGCATCATTATTAGATACTGCAAGAGTTCTAATGATGCCTACCATCTCTGCTATATATTGTAACCATCTCCAGAACTCTAGGTATGGCAGAATGTGTAGGCCTTCTGTCAATTATATTGACAAGCCTTTTATGTGTTCACAACTAAGTATGCGAAGTAATGTATAGTGTTGGTTTATGAATTCTAGAATTTTAACTTCTTTTTGCCCCTTTTTTTTGCTCCGTTTTATATGATCTTATGACAATGAGAGGCTGACAAACTTCCTAATCTGTTTACACTCTTGACTTTTCGGTCTGAATAGTCTCTCCATTGCAGCAGGGATGTTTAAAACAAAATTCTTCTCTTATTACCATCCGATCCTTTTTAAAACAAATTTTGACATTCTTACTGTCTAATATCTTATGAGATATCTGTACCGCACTTGGACAAATAATGTTTTTATCCAGTCCATATAATGTGGTACGTTAGACCGTGGCGTACTGCCACTGGTAGGAGTCTCTTTATTCAGTAACTTAGAATCTCTAGACCTCGACATACTGGCGCCGGAGCGCAGCCCGCTGGCTGGCCCGGACGGTACAGTATCGGCCGGTTTCTTACTACAGGGCAAAACTCAAGTCACACCAGGCAAAAAATACCCAGTGCGGGAAGCAACCCGTCTCGAGCCTGAACTAGAGACCCCCCTTACCCTCCCCCCCCCCCCCCCCCCCCCACTGCCGCCCCAAACTTGCTAGTGAGGTGGTAACGACAGCCCTAACTGGGGGAGAGACTCCAATCTATTGCAGCAGGGATTCTGATGCATTTCATGAAATATCTAATTACGAGTTTATATTTCCATGGTAACAGTGCAGTCTGACTTGAATATTGTTGTGATAAAAATCTTTGTTATTCCAGAACCTATAAAAATGGGCCCTATAGGTATAGTTTGCATTACATTGGTCTTAATCCCCTCTTAAAATATAACATTCTTCAAAGTTCTCAAGTAAGTTCTATCAAAAAAATTAGTCAGTCTTTGCTTTATTCAAAATTTTTGTTCAAGGTTGCAACTTAATTTTACTTTTGGTTGCTGAACATTACAGCTGGAGACAATTATTTATCTTAAGAATCCATCTAATTTAAAACTTTTTCAAATATGATGAGATGATAATGAGAGTGTACATTGCCATGATTGGTGTCACATAATTATGCTTTGCATCGTTGTGAATTAGGAAACCCCTATCTGATATAATTATCTAAGGTAGCCTAGCTATTTGATTGTCCATAGGGCTCAGCAATATATCTTTTTCTTCTATTTTCTCGTCCACAGGGTTCCTTTATTAATTTTCAATATAGACCCTAATCATTTTCACAAACAAAGGATACATGCACTATTCCATGACTTGTCATATGAATATTCAAACAATAAAATATTACAAAATTACCTCTGCCGCACATATGATATTAAACTTGACAAAATATCGTCCTTGTTTTCACGAAGTGACGGTAGTGAGGAAAATCGTTACGCAAAGAGAATGCAATTTTTTTTCACTACCGTCACTTCGTGAAAACAGCGACGATATAATGTGTAAACCAATTCTATAACATACAAACAAGCAAGCAAACTGAACAAAATAGACACTCGTAAATTTTTGATAAAAAGAAACATTTTTCCCCTTGATCCATATTTGCATATCAATATCGTTTCAATACCTTCAGTACAACATACATGTATAACAAGAGACCAATGGACCTTGTGTTTAACAGAGCCTGTGAAATTAGTGGCCCCAGCAATTACTTTATTATTAGCCCTGATCGCTTGATGTAAACAGAATCTAATTGTGTACAAAATAGTTCACCACACTAGTACAGAGTTGCTTGATTAGCTGTATGACGTTGCTCTCTAACTGTCGCGAGTTAATTAGCAGATGAAGTGGGTTTTATTCTTGCAAGACAATTTATCGTTTGTTTTAGAGTTACTAGATTGGCTCCATGACGTTGCTCCCTAACTGTCGCGAGTTGAATAGCAAATGAAGTTGGTTTTATTCTTGCTAGACAATGTATCATTGCTTGATTGGCTCCATGAGCTTGCTCTCTAGAAGGCCCGTTCTTGTTCTCCAAGTGATGGCAGTATCTGTTGGTCTGAGTCGTCAGAGCTGCTAATTGACAACTTAATGCACGTTTGTTGACCTGTGTAGGGATTAGAAACTCATCTAAATATGCTGTTCTGTGAGCAAGATATGGACAATTCTTGTCACGAATTTCATTAAAAAATAAATTTTATTAAAAAATAATGTTCAGAAGGCATGCATAATCAACGGAGTATCACAACATAATATCATGGTCTAGTGGTTCTGTCAATTGACTAATGTTTAGAAGGTTCACATTTCAAGCCCTGCCATGGCACTTATGTCCTTGAGCAAGATATTTAATCACCATTGCTCCACTCCACCTAGCATCCACCTCCTCCATCTTGGCCACAGTCAAAACAAAATCCCAATATGCATACCTGAACTGTCTAATCTCTTTGTAATCCTTTTATTTTTGTTTGTATGCGGCAACTTAGAGTCTCGTTCTCCACTTTCGTAAGGCGCCACAGATTTATTCAACTGGCATTCGGAATGCATTCGGAATGCCCTTGTTAATCTTTCTGGAATGTATCTGGAAAGCCCCCATTCTATCCACATTCTCAAAAAATCATGCGACCTGCGCCTATTGTCTAGGGAACAAAAGGGCATTCCAGAATGCATTCTGGAATGCCCCTTTGTTCTCTAGACAAAAGGCGCAAATCGCATCGACTTTTGAGAATTGGGCGATGAAAAAGCATGCCCGAGACGCGTGATTTCAAATGCCTGCCAAAGTGACTATACCTCATAAGGTTCGACAGCGCGGCTCACTTTTAGAAGGAATAACTATTTCTATTTATCTTTTTAAACAGGGTTTAACATTCGTTCTCTCAACTTCTGATTTTCTGAAGTTGATAACAGCGAAAACACGTTGTCTCCTAATAGAAGGGAAAAATATCTTGGAATTACGTTTCCATTTCTCAATAAAAAAAAGTTACGATCTCTGTATTTCTTAACCGTTAAAATGAATTTTGACGCTACAAGCTGGTTTTAATACAAGTATTTTCCTGCTCGAAAAAATTGCATTCAAATAAAATAAATTGTTTGGCTTTTCAAATTTCTGCCGACATAGTGTTGGAAGTATCATTTTTATATAGACAGCGCAGGGCACCTTTTGAAGGAAAAAGAGCTATTTTTATTTATCTTTTTAAACAAGGTATAACATTCGGAAACAACCTGGTAAAATGAATTTTGACGTTACAAAAGACTTATAATACAAGTATTTTCCCGCTCGAAAAAGATTACATTTATAAATAACAAATTGTTTGTATTTTCAAATTTTCTGCCGACATAGTGTTGGAATATGAATAAGTATCATTTGCTACAATGCAATAGGTGCTGTTTTAAGATAGCAACGTTGCAGTATTTTCGATGCCTATCTCTCTCCTCAAAAAATTCTTTCAAACTCACGCGCGACAAACTATCAATTCATATAACATGAAAATCGATGAATTTAATAAATATAAATATAACATTACCTACTCTCGTTAGATCCTCTTTCAAACTCGCTCCAACTAACTTCGATTCATAATAATCGTACTCAATATCGACGGAATAAATGGAGACAAACAGACACGTTGTTACTTATTTATTTAAAAACCAACGAATTAAATCAAAATATCACATTAACCTACTCACGTTTAGACCCTCTTTTAAACTCATGCGCGACAAACATTCAATTCACAATACTCGTATTCAACATTGGCAATGAAAATAAAGACAAGCAGACACATTCTAACTAATTTATTATCACAGTAATCAAATTCCATTATAAAAACAAGATATAAATATAACATTACCTATTGCCAATCCTATGCGCGATCTTTCTGCATTTGTTGTTGACTGCTTTCCTCAACTCCGCCTGGAATTCCTGAACATTGGTGCTTCCCGGGAATTGGATCTCGGCTTGGGCGACCAGGGCTCGGAAGGCAGGCATTCTTCGGGTGCTGGTCTTCATCCTCCACTCTCCGCCGCTCTGGACTTGCCCCCCAGGGAAGTTAGAAACGGCTAGCTCCTCTGGCCGGATCACCTTGTCCATGAGTCTAATGATGAGATCCTGTGGTCCACTGCAAGCCTGGTACGCCCTCTCGTAGACCTCTCTGTTGACGACGTAGTTTGCGTTTTCGACGCCGATGAGGACATATTCCCGTCGTCGAGTTCAATGTAGATCGGCATCCTTTTGGCACGACTTCGGTTTGCGTAGCGTTGGTTTGCGTCGACCTGACTCTGCAGTTGCGTCACATTCCGCTGATGGAGGCTGTTTAGAAGAGCTACGATGTCCCTACTTGGTAGTTGGTTGTCGGGCGTCGGCATGGACTGGTTGTCGGATGTTGGTGGCGGAGACTGGTTGTGGGTCGGCGAAGGCTGGTGGTCGGCCGTCGAAGGCAGCATAGACTGGTTGTCGGTTAATGGCGGCGAAGACTGGTGGTCGGGCGTCGAAGGCGGCATAGAATGGGTGTCGGTTGTTGGCGGCGGAAAATGATGGTCGGGCGTCGGCATGGATTGGTCTTCGAAGGGAGGCGTCCACAGGGATTGGTTCTCGCAGGGTTGCGGCAAACTCTGGTTGTCAGTAGGGCTGCTCCTCGGACTCATCGTCTTCCAAGTCGCTTGGTATGTAGAATTGATCGTCGGCTTGTGTTGGTTGTTGGTTGTCGGCCATCAATCCCTGTCGATCGAAGTCCGGTGTTCGGACTTTGGCAGGTAGTCGAACTGGTAGAAGGTTGTGAGTGGCTGGCAGGTGCCTGCCTCATCGCTGCGTTCTGAGTCTCTCTGTATAAATAAAAGATACATATCAAAAGTTTAAGTTTTGTTTAGACAGAGATGCAATTTGTGTAAAAAAATTAAAAAAACTAATGCTGGTTGCTGCGTTCTGAGTTTCTCTGTAAAAAAAAAATCCATTTCAAAAGTTTAATTTTTGTTAAGAGAGAGAGAGAGATGCAGTGTAAAAAAAAAAAAATAATGATATACTTACTCAGCGATAGAATCCTTCCTTTATGATGGCAGCGATTGTAAGTGACCTGCACCTCCATTCCAGCTGCAAGATCTCCGGAGCGCTTGACTCTACTACGGGCTACTGTCTCCTTCATTCCCCTCTACTTGTTTACGACCCACTCGATAGTTACAGACATGGTCTATGTTTCTCTGATGGTTGTTCGATGACAGAAGTATGAGTTACGATGCAAACAAATGATCATTATGAAGATATCAGAAAGTTACTTCGATATATATAAGGAATCTGTTCTAAATCGAATATTAGCGTGAATGACCAATCCTGGATCGGTTACGTAATGTTATGCACACATAAAGAGCAAATAGTTAATCCCATTGACCAATCCTGGATTGGTTACGTAATGTCATGCACACAATAAGAGCAAATAGTTAATCCCATTGACCAATCCTGGATTGGTCATGTAATTTAATACACTTAATTGTTCCAATTGTTCGTGATCAGCAGCGAAGGCTGGTGGTTGACCGTCAAAGGCGGCATGGATTGGTTGTCGGTTAGTGACGGCAGAGACTGGTGGTTCGGGAGGCGGCATGTATTGGTTGTCAGTTAGTGATGGCAGAGACTGGTGGTTCGGGAGGCGGCATGGATTGGTTGTCGGTTAGTGGCGGCGGAGACTGGTGGTTCGGGAGGCGGCATGGATTGGTTGTCGGTTAGTGACGGCGGGGACTGGTGGTTTGGGAGGCGTCATGGATTAGTTGTCGGAAGGTGGCGGCAAAGTCTGGTTGTTGGTAGGGTTGGTTGGAGGGCTCGTCGTCGTCCAAGTTGCTTGGTATGTAGAATCGATCGTCGTGGATTGGTTGTCAGTCGATAGTGTTGGCTGGCATGGGTTGGTTGTTGGTTGTCGCCGGCGAAGGCTGGTGGTCGGGCATCGAAGGAGTGGACGTCTATGTTTTGCTGAACAATGAGACAACAAATAACCCCATTTACCATTCGTAGCATCTTATACGCTTCTTGAAAAAATATGAGTACCTCTCGAATACATTCGTTTTCCAAAACACGTTATTTGAAGTTTGTCCCGACAATTTACGGCAGTATCCATTAAATCGTCTATGATAAATAATGTGGGGCCGATGTACGATCATTAAAGTCGACTGGTAAATTTTCATGAAATTCAATTTTTGGAATGGACGGGATATCCATGTGGCCATACGGTATATTCCGCTTCCAAGATGGACTCTCTTAGTAAACACAACTCTTTAATCTTTTTTGAATCTATGGTGTTAATGGTTTTAGATTTACCATCTCTTACAATTTTCTTCCTGATAGTGATAGACTCTCCAGGCTCACCTTGGATCAATTGTTTGACTTATCGTGATTGATCAGCATGGAATTGGCAGTATTCAAAGTAACCCCCCTCACTTTGCAGGTGTGATAACTATCATTTTAAGGACCCCACAAAACCATGTTTGTATATATTCTTCATGGTTAGGATCTCATTGGTATGATCACCCAGATAGTCCCCTGTTGTAGGATGGTTGTGTTTGTGAGAAAGGTCGGTCTTGAAAACGACGCTATCCGTTTCCATGTACAATACCCTATCCCCTAGTTTCTCTAACACGCAGAGAATAATTTCAGATGCGCTTGCGTGGTCGTGAAACTTGCTATGATTATATTTGTATTCAAATTCTGATCTACGAATACCGTGGTCTGTGTGAAATGCAACACTATGGAGTGTTTGTTATGAACGATAGTCTTTCACTTCTATACCCCCTCATTTCTGAAATATTTCAATAATCTGTCCATGTTTTTTTGGCTGAACTTCAGCTGTTCATCAAGTTTTTATTCCATTTACTTCTGATGTTCCAATCGAACCAATCGACAACAGCATTGTCTAAGTCCTTGATCTGTAGATTGAGAAACTGGTAGAGTTGTTTCTTCAAGTTTTCCCTTTCAGCAATGTTGCCCCATAACTACATTGAGATTGTTCTTTAATAGCGATAGCCCTCAAGCAAGGATTATCTTTGCGGGATCGATTTTGATACCTTCGTGAGAGAATATACTTCTCGCGATTTTTCATGTGTGCTGGCTGACCGGACGATTCTTGCTTGATTCTCATGAATGTGTCGATGTATAACGAGAACAGCCGTCCATTATGTGTGCTTTGTCATATACGGTAAATCTGTCATAATAATTAATGCCAAACTTCTGACATTTTAAGGTTAATATACCCTAATTCTACAGCTTTTTCCAGTTCTTCACTAACCCAAACACCTACCAACTCTTGTCGTAGCGGTTGATGTTGATCCGCTTATCCACAGCCAAAGTAGACGAGAGCTTCTGTTCCGAGCTTGAAGTTTGAAGTTTATTTGTTCCACATTTACATCAAAAAACAATATAGATTTTAAAAATATTTTTTATAAAAGCGTATAAGCATAGATTACACACAAAAAGTAATTAAGTATCCGACTCTGGCCGAATAGAAGTGGCTGTTGGTGTTCCCCTTCTTAGCAGAGTTGTCCTTAGCTGAAACCCTCACAGGGATCAGTCTCTTGTAGTGGACTGCAGCATTGACTCCTTTGTTCGGTGGCTCATCAGGTGAGCAATAGTCCTTAAATCTGAAAAAATAAAATTTAAGACATTAAAAATTGAACAGATCGAACATGTAATTTTACTGTGTAGATGAACTGTGCATTATGATAATTTATGTTAGAATCACAGTATTTAGTTCAAATGTATCTAGCTTTAGAAAAGATTGATTTGAAAATGAATATAATTTGTTGGAAACATACTGCCTCTTGAAGCTGCAGAAAGGGGGAGAAAAAAAGAAAGGTTGCAGCAATAACCGCATCTTACCTAGGTTAGTTAGGGTGGGATCCCTTTAACCCGGGAACCGTTGCAAGAAGATCTGTTGCTCCTTCACCTCTGGTATCGACGACCCGCATTTCCAAAAATCTTGTCTGCGACAATGTGCTCGAAAGCCATTGCCATTGATGAAAGCCGTTGCTGAGGGCACAAAACTTTGGGGAAGTCTTCGTGGACTGCTGGTCGACTGCAACGACTTCTCTTGGTCTTTTGAACTTCAGTTTGATTCCGGATTCTCCTCTTCTTTGGGCTTTTATCTAGCCATGAGAGGTCGTTGTATACAAAACAATATGATATAACTTTGGATCGTTTTTTAAACATCACCCTTTTGCCCCCTCTAAAGCACAACTACTTTTACATTCTTACACTCGATTTTAATGTATGAAGAAATATTTCAACAATTAAATGAATATTAATAACCATAATTATGTGCAGGTGAGGTCCTTTTCTATAAATTATACACATCGACACATATACACATCATATATGCATATATCATACTACACAATCTCGCTAAAAATGGCGTCCCTGATCCTGCGCATCGCATCGTTGAATACGGCATGCTCCTTCTCACGATTTTCTTCCCGAGTCAGCCCAGAAAGGAAAATTGGAGGTGCTCGGTCTCCCGCTGTTGAACACCTTAGTGGTAGGCGCCCATACATGCTCGATCAGATTGAGCGCCGGAGTAGCTCATGACAATCGGTCCATCCAAATTCCTGTCCCTAAAGAACCGGGATCCCCCTCCCTTTGGGGGAGTATCGATCCGTATGTCTTTGCATCTTCTGGAACTTTTTCCTAGACTAGCCACGTATTGTACATGATTTAGAGGTACAGACTCGGGGTCAACATAGGCATCTATGTCTACCACTTTGCTTTCCCTTAAGAATCTATCGCTATCTAGGTTCTTTTTATCACTTCAAGATTGACGGTACGTCGCTCTCCATCCTTCTCGTCGAGAAGTTTTTCTAAGAGTCTTTGGGTTTTTTCCTGTACAGGGACTGTGTCCCTGAGAAAGCCCTCCTTTTCTCTTGGGCCTTTACTGTGGCTCTAGAAGTGGATTTAGTGCCAGGTTGAAGAGTGTTGCAGTCGGGTCGATCGTTGATTGGGAAGATTCTCCTTATTTTGATTCTCCGGTCAAATGCCAACGTCACATCGCCCACTTTGATCTTATTCTTGTTTTCAGCGCTATTGACAAGCAATTCCTTGTTGAACATCGAAGCACATTCAAGAATGTACCTCACCCTCGCTGAATAAAAGTTATAGTTGGCATTTCTCCTTATACGCAGCGAGTTTTCCTTCGCTGGCACCCGAGCGTCGATAAGTCCTTGGTAAGCCTTCGATGACTGAAAAGACCGGTTGGGGAGCATCATCCAGCAAGAGACAATTTGATTGCCTGGGTAAAGAGAGAAAAATACATTCAGTACTTGAACTGCCAAAGTAATACTCTATACCTAACCCAGTCTTAAAGGTAATACAAAGTTTTGGTATGGGGTCATGAATTTGGTTCAAATGAATATATTGGAAGCATATGCGATCCTACAATATTCTGTGATCGTTGTCGCGGTTGAAATCGAGTCTAAAGTTACAAAATTGTAAATAATAAACTATTTATGTTGTATAGCTCCCTCTCAAGGTCAAGATATTAATTAAGCTATAAAACAATGTTTCTTGACTAAAATCAACCGATTAGCTATTCCCGTTTGGAAATTATATATCACAACTACATATTCTGGAATTTTCATGGTCGCAGCTACCATAGTACGGCCGTAGGCGCTATTTGAAATTTTTCAAAATTTACCGGGAGCACCGGTAAATTTTTATATTAAATTTTTCTCGAAAGCAGTAGTGTTTTAGGGGCTAAATTTTCTAGTGCTTATAATACATCCACAGGGGCATCCAAATATATCAAAATTGTTAAGAATCACTATCCACCCAATTTTCGAAATTTCCCAAAACTTTGTATTACCTTTAAGATTTGTTACATTTTCGGCGTGTACCCTGTGTTGCACATTAAAATAAAGGCATGTGGATAAACCAATTGACATATAACTGTATAATTTAATTATTTGTAATAAAATCAAATCAAATCAAAACGCTATGCTTATACTCAAGTTTGGATGCTGGGGTTCCTGTAGACCAGGGACAGTTGATTGCACATACTGCCTGATGCTTCGTATTGTAGACCCAGCAGCTCCGAGGTGATCATATTTGCCTTCCAGCAGTCACTTATAATGGTAGTGCCTTGTTTGATGTGTTCCAAAATTAGTGGTTTGAGTGTGGCTCTATCACTCTTGTTAGGTAGAGCAATGAGGAATACTTCAAGAATCAACTCATACTTAATTTGTTATCTCTCAAATACAATCACTTTAAGAGTCTGCTCATTTGAGTCGCATCATTTTTTGTTATGTTGTAGGTAATGATAAAAGGAAACTGCATAGTATGTATTGCACAGTATGGCTTTTAGATCCATTTTGAAATAGTTCAATGTTTTAATATCACTATTTTATCTGATATGCAAAAGAAAAACTTTCCTACAGTGTTTCACGTTTACTGATACATAATATAAACAATGATCATTAAACGATAAACCTGTCGTAACAAAATAATAAAATTAATTGTAAACTATATGCTCACATTACCTCTAATCTATAATTGAATCTACTTTACAAAAATTCAATCATATACATCAAAACATATCTTCACTTCTAACAATACTTACACATCAGGATCCGTTGCCCCAACCACCACGCAGGTCCAATATTCATTCTTCTGAAGAAAAAGAAACCATGTGATAGTCACATGGATATTTTAATGTACACTATTCCAAAATGATTGTTAATTTAACAACTGTACAAAAACCCTTTAGTACTTTTAGTTTGCTCTTTCCGCTTTATGAAATAATATTAATTGCATGTAATATTTTCACATTTACATAAACCACCAACTGGTAATATCTGTGAAAAAGAAAAGGCATATCCACCAAAGTTTTCAAAATTAATAAAGTATGACTATGGATACCAACTTAATGATTAATAAAACAAAGTCAATTTATAATATTCACCTTGATGTGGGTTGTCGTTACCGAAAACAATTTCTTTTCGTTAGATCGTCGGTCCTGCTGGACAGTCAGGGGTCCTATAGTGATCGATTCTGAAACCACCATTGGGTGATCGGCGAGATCACCCCACAGACAGACGGATATGCAACCGCTTTTGTCTGTGAGGTGAAGTTCCCTCATCTTTCTTTTTTCTTCTCTTATGTATCTGATCTGAAGAAAAAGTTTTTAAAAGGAGAGCAAGTTAAGCAAATATTCAAAGTATACTGCAAGAAAACTGTTTAACAAATATAGGGCAAAATTTAAATATTAAAATGCATAAAATACAGTAGCAATTTTTGCATTAGGCCATTAAACCCAAAATTCATTTTTAGTGTTTCCGTCAGTTTCCTTTTTTTGAGGCCGCCTGCTTTTTGTTTGTAATATATATATATTTTTTTAAATATGTTTTTAAATTCATGTAAAAACATGAAAAACATTCTATTATCTTTTTTTATTATTTTTTTTTTAACGCTGGCGGCAATCTTAAAGAAAAAATAAGGAACCTCTTTCCTATTTTTCGAAAAGGCAGGACGCTAAAAAAATTAAAATGGCCTTTATCCAATTTTTAGCCGCGAGCTAGAATGCGGTAATTAAAGGAATTGGGTAACTTTGAATCAGAAACGAAATCCTGGATTTAGTTCATGCTCCCACAGCACGTCGTCCTCTGTCCCGTCAAGAGCGTTGGATATGCAGCACTTGAGGAAGGCCCGCTTGATGATTTCTGGCGAAAGCTCCTCCCAGACCTTGGCGATCCACCCGTTGATTGTCTGCACGTCTACCTTCCTCGTCCTCCCGCCCTTCGTGAAAGTCTTCTGGCCGTGCATCATCCAGTCAGCCCAGCATCTTCTAAGGCCGTCCTTGATCTGTGTTGGTCTTCCTTAGCAGCTCCTTCGTCGGTGCGGAGTTGTGGCACCTGAAAGCATCCAACACCAGCATGCTGCGTCTGTGTGAAAGGCTGCCAACCAGCCGACCTCAAACGACTTTCAGCCAGTCTTCAGTGAGGTTCTGGTCCATCCAGCCCTTCACCTGAGCCCTCACGATGACTCCCGGCGGATAGTTCCCCTTAGGAATAGTCTTGCGTTTAAAGATGACATACGACGGCTGTACAGGAGAGCATGACCGTGAATCGGTCCTTTTCATGGCCTGTCGTTATCACGCTGACGGTCTTGAGGCCCTTGGTGGAGACAGTTGAGGTGCTCGGCACGTCAAATGTAAGAGGTGTCTGGTTGGCGTTGCCGATACGACTCAGAGGGTACTCGAACTCCCGTCGCTTCCGGATGACGTACTGCTGAACGATGTGAGTACGTCGGCGGATGGATAGGTCATGTCGCTTCATGAACCTGTAGGCCCAAGATGTCCCAGCCTTAAAGTTATCGACCCGGTGTTGTCGGCAATCTTTCGAGCCTTCAACCGGAGAGCTATCGTCGACACAGCATGACCCTCGGCTCGCTTCTCTTGTACCCACTGGAAGACGGACTCCTCAAGCTCTGCCCATCTCGCCTTGCCACTTTTTTAGCAGTCTTAAGGAGTTGACACCAATGTTTTGCTGAACAATGGGCCAATGTCTTTAGAAGAATGGCATGTGTCCGTACTCGTTGAGACATCGTTGTCTAACTAAACCCCACAGAATGTTCGTTGATATTTTATACTTATGAAACGTAAGCGAATTGAGTCTGTTCGTGAATGTTCGTGTGAAGGCAAAAGTCCTCAGGTGTGTCAGGTTTGAGATCCACAAACAGATAACCCCATTTACCTTTCGTAGCATCGTTATACGCTTCTTGAAAAAATTGAGTACGTCTCGGATACATTGTTTTCCAAGACACATTATTTGTAGTTTGTCCCTACAATTTGAAAAAAGACAATCAATATGTATTGAGGGAAATTGTCCTTGACTCTTTACCACAGTGAAATAAATTCGAGTTATATAAACGACGCTAATGTTCCTATGGTGACAACCCTTCGTAAATAAAGCAGCTATCCTCTTGCGGTCCGTGTGTTATGCAACTGGAGTGTTCGTTATGAATGATCAAGTCTTTCACTTTTACCCCCTCATCTCTGAAATATTTCAGTTATTCATCCGTGCTTTGTTTTGTTTGCCTGAACTTCAGCTGTTTGTAGGCTCTCGAGTTTATATTTCAGTTTCTCCTTCTGATGTTCCCAATCGACAACAGCGTTGTCCAAGTCCTTGATCTGTAGATTGAGAAACTGGTTGAGTTGTTTCTTCAAGTTTTCCCTTTATGCAAATTTACCCCAGAGCTACATTGAGATTGTTCTTTATGAGCCAAAAATCCTGCCTTGAGGGCTATTGCTATCTTTGCGGGATCGAGTTTGATACCTTCGTGAGAGAAGTAATCTTCAATATACTTCTCTTACGTACCATCTTCTTGTACAGATCCACCATTTTCTTTTCTACTGTTAGGTTTGTATTATCCGGCCTTGAGATTTTGCTACGTTTCGTGTTGTTTTGTGAATGTGTTGCTGCAGGTGAGGTCCGAGACCCTGGACTTGTTCCTTCCAATGACGGCCAATATTCTACAAAATTGTAGGCGTTGCTTGATACATTACAAAGTCGTCTGCAAGTCATTTTGCGCCCCTTTCCATGGCGGAATGGTATTCGCGATAGAGGACCCGGTCACAGCACTAGTAGTCTAGTAGTACTATTATTAAACTGAAAAAACTAAATACACATTTATAAATATTCCTCGTAAATATATGGTTAGGATATTATTACTGACCTTGCATTCTGAAGATAGCCTGCTCTCGATCATCTCCATTGAGTATCCCCTTAACGATGAAAAATCCACCGGCCTTCAGGTCCATAAGCATTTGGTACTGACTTTCGAAGGAGGCACTGCAAGTCAGTTCACTAACAGTATTCCTATGCTTGGCGATAACTGCTAACTTACAAAAGTTGTACACGTTATTGTTGCTTGATCTCTTTTCATCAGCCTCCACGACATAAAAATGAAACCACGAGATGTGGAATTTCCAGCTGCCATGGTTGTTTATTTCTGGGACGAATCATATCGAATAACTACTTATATAGGGACCACAGATTTATTCAAGTGGCATTCGGAATGCCGCCAGAATGCCCCCCCCCCCCTCCCCCTCCCCCTCAGAATACATTGTTTTCTTTGGCCATTACAAATAAAAACATGTGAAGCGTCCCCGCCCGCTTCATCCCCCTTCCCCCCCCCCCCCATTTTTAAATAAATTATATGTTATTCCATTTCCGGCCGCGAGGTAGAATGCGGTACTTGACGCCTACGTAAGGGCGAGTGTAAAAGCTCGTTGGTATCTCATATAATCATGTTAATGTTCTTTGGAAATTGAGTATCGTCATTCTTAAAAAAGGAAAAGTGTAATTTCCACATTTTGCTTAAATAAAAAAGGGCAAACTTTTGACACACAATAAGAGGGGCGTTGGAATAAAAATCTAAGCATTCCTTGGTAGAGAGCGCAACGGCTACATGTACAACGTGAAGATCCAAATACCCTCTCCAGATGTCACTTGGCGGCAATAATCTCCTTTCTGGACCTTGGCCTCTGAAGGTCCCGATTGGCCTCTATTAGATTGGAAAGAGACACCTCGTATGACCCTGCATAAAAAAATAATTATTTTGGTTGAAGACAGCATGTTGGGCTCCATATATAAATGAATATCTGGGATATTCAAAAATAAAAGGGTCCAGTCTGGTCTTTACATCCGTAAAAATTCCTATTTAATTTGCTCTCCTTTGTAATGTTTATTTTAGATTCGATCTTCAGTTTCTCCATTTTTCTAAAAGAGGTACGATGGTCATGAGACATTTATCATTCCAATTACTAGTAGTGTATTTCACCATATAGCAGTACTCGCGCTTGGCTTGGGAGTATATGGACCCCAGCGTCCTAGGGTAACGTGAACCCCACCGTCCTAGGTCCATTGGTTTGTTTAAAATTGGGACTGATGAGAATTGCCTGATAATAAAATCTTGGTGTATCCATGTTCGTTATAATAGGAGTGGACTCGGTGGACTGTCTAACATTTTCCATATACCCATTGACTATTTTAAATGTTCTACTGAATGGATTGGACTGAAAGGATGAAGTGAATTTGGCAAACTGAGTAGGTGCATCGATGCAGAGAAAAGAGCTGTAGGAGTAGGGTGACTATTGTACAGTGGAAACTTTTGACAATGAGGTCATGTGCAACCAAGAAATTTTAACCCCCAAAGGCTGGTAAATTACCTTGTCATTTCAGGTATAACTGATCTCTTTATATCAAGTTTGCACTGTATGATTTAGTTGAATGTACAGAGTCGTTGACTGGATGTGTGAGATGGTAGTGCTTGAGAAATCCATGAAAGTAAAGGATGAGTGATCCCCCCCCCCACCCCCCTATTTCCTGACATATGTTTTCTGATTTCCTCACTTATTTACTATTGTTTCCCTATTTTTTTCCTATTTTCAGGTCTGAAAAATAGGAAAAAAATAGAAAAAATTGTTTCAACCCTATTTTTTCCCTATTTTTTCCTTTAAAAAAAATAGGGAAAAAATAGAATTTTTTTTTTTTTTTTGGACTATTTTTTCCCCTATTTTTTTACGACTGGGGTAATCTCCTTTCGGGACCTTGGCCTCTGAAGGTCCCGATTGGCCTCTATTAGATTTGAAAGCGACACCTTGTATGAACCTGCGTAAAAGAATAATTATTTTGGTTGAAGACAGCATGTTAGGCTCCATATATAAATGAATATCTGGGATATTGAAAAATAAAAGGGTCCAGTCTGGTCTTTACATCTGTAAAATTAGTATTTAATTTGCTCTCTTTTGTAATGTTTATTTTAGATTCTTCAGTTTCTCCATTTTTCTAAAAGATGTACGATGGTCATGAGACAGTTAAAAGACATTTATCATTCCAATTAATAGTAGTGTATTTCACCATATGGCAGCACTCGCGCTTGGCTTGTGAGTAACACTGACCCTGGCGTCCTAGAGTAACATGAACCCCACCGTCCTAGAGTTATGTGGACCCCGGCTTAGGGTTATCATCCTAGGTTTAGGGTTATCATCTTTACTAGCCTTACTTCTTGTTGGGATCGTAGAGTTCTCCTGCAAAATCCACAAACGTTTGGAACAGATCTTTGCTTCCTCCGTGGTGCTGGCGCCACACATTCCATCAAATGGAGATGCCACTTGTACTTTCTTGTGTGGGTGGAACATAAATCTATAACTTCCATAATGGCTGGTTTAAATTGCTTGCATAATAATAATAATAATAATAATATAAAGCGCACTTGATCGCATAATAATAATAATATAAAGTGCACTTATCTAATAACTTACTCAAGGCGCTATACAAAACAAAGTACACATTCATATATATCCCAAATTATTTATCCTCAGATTTCCCCAAGTCTAGAGGGGGATCCGAGAGACTCTAACCTTAACCCCTCTAATGAGAATGGTAAAACTTAGGGAAATAAGCTTAAATACAACCTAAAGTGAAATAAGGGTCACAAACTTAAACTTTAAAAGACAAAAACTTCTGTATGAACAGAAAACCTATTAAGTTCAAGTTTATTTCCACATGTGGTTCATAAAAACGAGTATACATACATAATCAGACATATAACAAATGCAAAGTAACACAAATTTTAATAAACAATAATATTAAGAGAAAACTCTTACTGTGGACACAACTCTGTAATCCTTTTTGGAGTACGGTTTTAGATTTACCATCTCTTACAATTCTTTTCTCCCTGATAGTGATAGACTCTCCAGGCTCACTGTGGATCAATTGTTTGACTGTATCGTGATTGATCAGCATGGAATTGGCAGTATTCAAAGTAAACCCCCTCACTTTGCAGGTGTGATAACTATCATTTTAAGGACCCCACAAAACCATGTTTGTATATATTCTTCATGGTTAGGATCTCATTGGTGAGACCGCCTGGATAGTTCGCTGTTGTAGGATCATTGTGTTCGTGAAAAGGGGCCGTCTTGAAAACGATGCTATCAGTGTATTCAATTTCTGATCTACGAATACCGTGGTTTGTGTGCAATGCAACACTATGGAGTGTTCGTTATGAACAATAGAGTCTTTCACTTCTATACCCCCTCATCTCTGAAATATTTCAATAATCTGTCCCATGTTTTTTTGGCTGAACTTCAGCTGTTCATCAAGTTTTGACTCCATTTCCTTCTTCTGATGTTCCCAATCGACCCAATCGACAACAGCATTGTCGTTAGCATTATCTAACTGAAGTCCTTGATCTGTAGATTTAGAAATTGGTCGAGTTGTTTCTTCAAGTTTTCCCTTTCAGCAAAGTTACCCCATAACTACATTGAGATTAATCGCGGAAGAGGTTTACGGTACACCATGTGTAAAGTCCTCGAAGGACTAAGGAAAGTAGATAGAAAATAGAAGTGAGATGGAAAGGCGAGAAAGTGGAGGTTGGAAGGAAGAGTATCTTTCGGAAGTGAGTATAGTCCTGAAAAGGACTGTAAACCAGAAAGTTGTAGGCAGGATGAGAGGTTTGAGTAGAAGACTGGATTGAGTTGGAGAGTTGAGTAGGCGAGTAGAGTTGCAGAGCAGGAGAGTAGACTCTACGTTTCGGACAGGTTGACTGTCCGTCTTCAGGAGTGAGTATTCGCTAGGCGTGCGGCGGTCCTTATGGCGTGAATGCGGACTTGGGGGAAAGCACTGGGCCGGCGGGCTCGGCGGGTTGGCAGGCAGCTGTCGGTGGTGGCGCTCGGTTGCATGAATTGGCGGGAAACGAGTGGGCGGCGGCTATGCGGACGTCGTGTGGTTGGTGTCGGCGGGGTAGCGGGCGGTGAGTCGGCCGTTGAGTGGGTGTATCGATCGGCGGTGAGGACGGCTATTAGTGGTGTCGCTCTGTGTGTGTTGGTCGGCGGTTTCGGCGTAGGCGTAGGTTGTAGCGAGGCGTGGGCATGGGCGGTGCTTGTGTGGGTGAAGTGGCTAGTTGAGAGCGTGTAGTGCTTGGTTGAGTAAGTGTGGTTGGGTGGTTGTAGGTGGTGTCCGGGCTGACGGATGGATGGATTGGTGAAGTGTTGGTGGTTGGCGTGTTGGTTGTGGAGTTTGTTGAAGATTGGTCGGAAGTAGGATGGTGATGAAGGATTGGGTGCCAGATGCTGTTGATGTGAAGGCCTGGGTCTTGGGGTACGGTGTTGTGTTGGTGGATCTCGATGGCTTCTCGGACCCTTCAGGTGTTCCAATGTCGGATGGTGGTGATGAGGTGACTTTTATCCCAGTGAATGCGGTGGAGCTCTTGTTGTGCGTGCTTGACAATGGCTGACTTGTCCCAGTCGCTGCGTTGGTGGTGGGTCTTGTGTTCTTTCAGTCGGGTGTCGAAATCGCAGCCGGTTTCTCCAATGTAGACTTTGCCGCAATCGCAGGGAATCTTGTAGACGCCTGGTTGTTTGTTGGATGGGTGCTTGTCCTTGTGAGAGTGAAGAGTGGAGTGAAGCTTGTGGTTGGATTGGTGTCTGACGAGGATGTTGGCTGAGCGGAGGATGCGTTGTAGTCGGTGTGATGTCTTGCCGATGTAGGGAAGTACGATGGTGGCGGTGGGCTTGGTATCAGGTTGGGTTCCGGTGGTGATGTTGCTGGTCTTGTGGTAGGAAGTTCGGGTGTTGATTTTCCTTCTTGGGTACTGGTTGATGGAAGTAAGTGCGTGCGTGATGTGCTTGAGTTCTTGCTGGAGATGTGCTTTGTCACTGAGTTGGTGGGCTCGTCTGATGAGTGAGTTGGAGACTGATTGGTGGACTGATGGATGGTGGTGAGATCGGAAGTTGAGGTAGCGGTCTGTGTGGGTTGGTTTCCGGTATACTTGGTGCGCGGGGAATCCTGATGGTGTCTTGGTGATGAGTACGTCTAGGAAAGGGATTGAGTTGTCGTGTTCGGTCTCCATGGTGAACTTAATGCTGGGGTGTTGGTTGTTGATGTGGTTGAGGAACTGGTGGAGGTCTGGTGTGCTGTGTGGCCAGATGACGAAGGTGTCGTCGACGTAGCGTAGCCAGAGTGAAGGAGACTTGTCGGCGGACTTGAGTGCTTGGTGCTCGAGGTGTTCCATGAAGATGTTGGCGATGATTGGTGAGAGTGGAGATCCCATGGCTGCCCCTTGGAGTTGTTTGTAGAAGTTGCTCCGCCACTTGAAGGAGTTGGAGTGGAGGCAGGTGAGAAGGAGGTCGTGGATCTGGTCAGGTGTGAGCTTGGTCCTAGATTCGAGGTCTGGGTCTGAGATGAGGCGTTGTTTGATGATGTCACATGCTTGGTCTACAGGAACGTTGGTGAATAGAGAGGTGACATCGAAGCTGACGAGTGTGTCGGATGGCTGGATCTTGGTTTTGGAGAGGATGTCGATGAAGTGCTTGGAGTTGGTGACATGGTGCTGGGTTTGGCCTACGAGTGGTTGTAGAATGTTGGCGAGATGACGTGCAGTGTTGTAGCAGGATGATCCTCGGGTAGAGATGATAGGGCGGAGAGGGATAAGCGGCTTATGAATCTTGGGCTGTCCGAAGAGGATGGGTGACTTAGCTGACGAAGATCTGAGTTGGAAGTAGAGTGCCTTGGGTAGTACGTCGGATCTGTGTAGGGTCAAAAGTTGTTGGTTGATCTTCCTTTCGTTGGCCAGGGTTGGGTCCCTCTTAAGTTTGGAGTAGGTTTCCTTATCTTTGAGTAGGTCGCAGATCTTATCTTCGTATACATCTTGGTCCATGATGACGGTGGCGTTTCCCTTGTCTGCTTGTAGGATGTGGATGAATTGGTTCTTGCGGAGGTCTTGAATAGCAGATCGTTCTTTAGATAGGTTGGGTTTGGGTTGCTTAGCTTCGGCGAGAGCGTTGGTAATTTTGAGTCGGATGTCGTTGGCAGCAGCTTTGGAGAGGAAACAGAGCTTGGGTTCTACTTGTTGCACGATGTCGGAGAACGGTATCTTCTTGGGAGCTACGGCGAAGTTGAGTCCTAGGGATAGAACCTTGTGTTCGGCTTGGGAGAGTCTGTGCTGAGGTTGACTACTGTGTCCTTAATGGGTTGAGTCGTTGGTGCGGATCCGCTTGCGTGAACGTAGTTGGTCGAACTTCCTAATCTGCTTGAGTTTGGTGGTCTGAAAGGCGAGTTGGGCGGTGTGGACGTTGAAGGACTGTACTTTGCTTGTTCATTAATAGCGATAGACCTCAAGCAAGGAATATCTTTGCGGGATCGAGTTTGATACCTTTGTGAGAGAAGTAATCTTCAATATACTTCTCGTGATTCTTCATGTGTGCTGGCTAACCGGACAATTCTTGCTTGATACGCATGAGCGCGTCGGATGTATGGCGTGAACAGTCATCCAGTACGTATGCTTCTGTCATATACGGTAAATCTGTCATAACAATTAATGCCAAACTTCCGACATTCTGGAGACAGCCGGCTTTCATCTGCGTTTAATGTCCCCTTGACAATGAAAAATGAACCGGCCTTCAGGTCCATCAGCATTTTGTACTGAATTTTGAAAGAGGCACTGCATGTCAGTTCACTAACGGCATTCCTATGTTTGGCGAGAACTGCCAACTTGCAAAAGTTGTATACATTGTTATTACTTGATTTGTTTTCGCCAGCCTCCACAACATAAAAATGGAACACACGACCTGTAGAATTTCCGGCCGCCATGGTTGTTTATTTCAGGGACAAATCATATCGAATAACTACTTATATAGGGACCACGGATTTATTCAAGTGGCATACGGAATGCCGCCAGAATGCCCCCCCCCCCCCCCGCCCTCAGAATACATTGTTTTCTTGGGCCATTACAAATAATAACATGTTAAGCGTCCCCGCCCGCTTCATCCCCCTTCCCCCCCCCCCCCCCATTTAAAAAAAAATTATATCTTATTCCATTTCCGGCCTCGAGGTAGAATGCGGTACTGGACGCCTACGTAAGGGTTGGTGTAAAAGCTTGTTGGTATCTCATATAATTATGTTAATGTTCTTTGGAAATTGAGTATAGTCATTCTTAAAAAAGGAAAAGTGTAATTTCCACGTTTTGCTTAAATAAAAGAGAGCATACTTTTGACACACAATAAGAGGGGCGTTGGAATAAAAATCTAAGCATTCCTTGGTAGAGAGCGCAACGGCTACATGTATAACGTGAAGATCGGCCCGCCGTGGCTTAAATCAAGCTATAGTACTCGTGTGGTATGCTGATGTTTGAGCTGTCCAATGACAGTCATTTGTATAATAAAGGGATTTGCACCTAGATCCTTATGTTAGTATACAGGCGCGCCGGAAGCTGTTTGGGATTATGTTAATGTTCTTTGGAAATTTAGTATAGTCATTCTTAAAAAAGGAAAAGTGTAGTTTTCACATGTCACATATAGTCTTTAGGGTTTTTCCTGTACAGGGACTATGTCTCTGAGAAAGCCTTCCTTTTCTCTTGGGCCTTTACTGTGGCTCTAGAAGTGGATCTAGTGCCAGGTTGAAGAGTGTTGCAGTTTGGTCGATCCTTATTTTGATTCTCCGGTCAATCGGCAATGTCACATCGCCCACTTTGATCTTGTTTTTATTGTCAGCGCTATAAACAAGCACTTCCTTGTTGAACATCGAAGCACATTCAAGAATGTACCTCACCCTCGCTGAGTAAAAGTGAGAGTTTGGGTCCTCCTGATGTAGTGAGTTTTCCTTCGCTGGCACCCGAGCGTCGATAAGTCCTTGGTAAGCCTTTGATGACTGAAAAGACTGGTTAGGAGCATCATCCAGTGAGCGACTGTTTGCTTGCCTGAGTAAAGAGAGAAAGTCTCTACGCCTAACCCATATTACTGTCTTAAGATTCGTTAGATTTTCGGTGTGTACCTGCATGTGTTGCACATTCAAATAAAGGCATGTGCATACACCAATTGACATTACTGTATAATGCAATTATTTTAAATTAAATCGCTGTGCTTACTCAAGTTTGGATGCTGGGGTTCCTGTAGACCAGGGACAGTTGATTACACATGCTGTTATAAGACTGTGTCTAAACTTCCACGTTGATATAATAACCACACAGGAGGCGTGACTTGAATAAGCTTCCCTTTAATAGTTGTGGCGCTGTAAAGCACATTCAACAATCGTGTGAATCCTGTAAAGAAACAAAAATAAACAAAAAATGACTATTGATTCAAAATACCCAAATTGTTCCTTTTTCCTTAGATTACATTCTTTGTAAGCAAACTAGAGTAAATACATGACCTACAAGAGTGTATTTAAGTTTAAGACTATAGTGTAAAGCAACTAGATCAAAGATCCACATTCGAACTCTTATCAAATAACTATTCATTTCACTTCTTTACTCTAATAAATAGTGTCTTCTTTAATGCAAGGGTCACTCTGTGGCCTGGACCCACCCTCCTCAGGTCATCACCTTTCTTCACCTGAGCCAATTATTTGTAACCTCAGGGTTTCACCATCACTTCATGTGCTTTACAAAAAACAAAGGCAAAGCATCACTCTTATCAGCAAATGTGTTAGTCCAGGCTTCACCCTTTGAATTATTTGCATAGGTGATGCTTCACTTTTGTCAGTTTTCCATAGGTGAGGCTTCACTTGTGTCAGTTTTCCATAGGTGAGGCTTCACTTTTGTAAGTTTTCGGCCGGTCTGAAGCTTCACCACTGTTTCACCATACTGGCCATTTGCATAGTTCAAGCTTCACCACTGTTTCATTTTAGTATACAGTGCATATCCGCAGAATTCGTAAGGCTTCGACTCGAGCGCACGGCACTGCTGTGGCGTAATACCTTTGTGGAATACGTCAACATTGAAATCTCGCGAAAATATAGGCTAAGTTTTATGCACAGATTTCGTTAATAATCAATCGTAAAACAGGGTCGGAGTAGTACCGTCTCAAAATGATCGGAAAACTCTGAACTTTCTATTTTTTTTCAACTCACCTCGCAAAAACTTGGGGCCAAAACTTGGCACGATCTGCGCTGCGCATGCTGGGTACAATACCGACAGCTCGTAGGCTACTAGTCTCGTTTCCAGACTTGAGGCTGGCCTTTCAGGCACGTATACTGCGAATACTCACGCAACTAGTTATGTGTAGGAGACTAGTAGACTACTCGAAAACGATCTCGTGAAATCTCGAAATCAGTTTCGCTGGAGAAAAGTTCGGTGACCTCAGGACGATCACTCTGCGAGTGCATGAGTGACCGGAATAAAAATTAAATAGTTGTTTTGAAACGCACGATTTCGACATGATTTCGACATATTTTCGACGCGACCGGTAGTGGCTTCGATGTCACATCACCTGAACAAACAAGGCGACCGATTGGATTCGATGTCACATCACCAGAAAAAACAAATTACTCGTCAAAGCTTCACACATTTCATCAATTTGTATAGTAAAGCTTCACCCAATGAAGAAAAACGAACGTTAGGACTTCACTACAACAACAAATAGGTCAGGGTCAGGCTTAGGCGTCGAGTCGACGTCGATATTTGGCGACCTCTGAGGAGGGTGGGTCCAGGCCACAGAGTGACCCTTGCATAAGCAAAATAAAAATGTGTTTTGTCTCGTTTCTGAATTACATAAAAGAATCATTCAGCATACTATAAAAATCACATTACAAAAATCCCCTTTTCAAGTATTAAAACGAATAACGCGATAACCTAGGGCGACATAAACAAGACTAACCGTAAGGCGAATCACTTAAACTGGCGTCTAAAAATATCCCTCCGCTATATAATCTGTACGTATAGGTACTACAATGAACTGAAGTCCTAAAATAGCGTAAGAAAAATAGGTCTCGCGTGTCATCCCAAATTTATGAAATATGACACCAAAAACAATAATGAACGTCTCCAGATAACTTATAAACTATCATTAGACATTTCAGCATCTCTTACACTTCCTTGAAGTATATAACCAAGAATTATTTTACAAATTATTAATCACTTTCACAAGTACCGTAAGCACAGTCAATACCAATATGGACTTTTACCACTATCCACACTTCAAAAGAGGCCCAAATTTGTCCTACAAACCTCAAAAACATTAAAGATACACGTACAATCCTAGCATAACATACACTCATAAGAATAATAGCACGGAATTAAACATACCTTCAGTTTTTGCATATAAATGAAGGAAAAACTAGGATCAACCAACACGGTTGATGTACCTTCGTACGGTCTTGTTTTGCGCTGTAGCGAAAGTGCTGATAGTCTCAGTTCAGGTAAAAAGGGTAATTCTGCCGCGTAACAAATACGGGAAAAAATAATGTCATGCCTTGACACATGCTGTCTGATGATTCGTACTGTAGACCCACAGCTTCCCAGGCTCTCCTGTTGCCGTCTGTGTGCTCGAAACCCGTTGTCAAATATGAACCTGGGTGCAACAGGAATTACCTCAGGAAATACTTGCGTCAGTTAATTTCTAGGTCTGTTTTTATAGATTCACATCTTATTCCATCTGTTATCCTTATCCGACTCTCAATACAAACACAAATAACACAACAATACACTTTGATTATTGTGGGGTATAATTAAGGCTTAACGACTTCTGTATGAATGTATCGCAAATTTTTGTTGTTTCCTTCAGGAAACTGGCCGCACATATGGCTTTGTCTTGTGCAAAGGGCTAGCTAGAAATGAATAGGATTCGGGTTGGCCGCCTTGTTTCATCTGCTAACCCTTTACAGCTCTATCAACATATATAGGCACAGGTGGACCATCCAGGACGTACCTGGAGCTTGGCGGTTGTTGAGTTGCTTGACGGCCCATCACTCATGACAGGAAGTACATGGACCTGCTGAATATCTACTCTCTCCAGATGTCACTTGGCGGCAATATAATCTCCTTTCTGGACCTTGGCTTCTGAAGGTCCCGATTGGCCTCTATTAGATTTGAACGCGACACCTTGTATGAACCTGCGTAAAAGAATAATTATTTTGGTTGAAGACAGCATGTTAGGCTCCATATATAAATGAATATCTGGGATATTGAAAAATAAAAGGGTCCAGTCTGGTCTTTACATCTGTAAAATTCGTATTTAATTTGCTCTTTTGTAATGTTTATTTTAGATTCTTCTAAAAGATGTACGATGGTCATGAGACGGTTAAAAGACATTTATCATTCCAATTAATAGTAGTGTATTTCACCATATGGCAGCACTTGCGCTTGGCTTGTGAGTAACACTGACCCTGGCGTCCTAGAGTAACATGAACCCCACCGTCCTAGAGTTATGTGGACCCCGGCTTAGGGTTATCATCCTAGGTTTAGGGTTATCATCTTTACTAGCCTTACTTCTTGTTGTTGGGATCGTAGAGTTCTCCTGCAAAATCCACAAACGTTTGGAACAGATCTTTGCTTCCTCCGTGGTGCTGGCGCCACACATTCCATCAAATGGAGATGCCACTTGTACTTTCTTGTGTGGGTGGAACATAAATCTATAACTTCCATAATGGCTGGTTTAAATTGCTTGCATAATAATAATATAAAGCGCACTTGATCGCATAATAATAATATAAAGCGCACTTATCTAATAACTTACTCAAGGCGCTATACAAAACAAAATACACATTCATATATATCCCAAATTATTTATCCTCAGATTTCCCAATCCCAAGTCTAGAGGGGGATGCGAGAGACTCGAACCTTGACCCCTCTAGTGAGAATGGTAAAACTTAGGGAAATAAGCTTAAATACAACCTAAAGTGAAATAAGGGTCACAAACTTAAACTTTAAAAGACAAAAACTTCTGTATGAACAGAAAACCTATTAAGTTCAAGTTTATTTCCACATGTGGTTCATAAAAACCATAAAGCTCTTGGGCATTTTTCAGTGTCTGTCCTATCAGGTCGGCTAGGGGCAGTCCCCGTAGATCTGCAATGATCGCCCTCACATCACCTAGGAAGTCTGGCGAATTATCACCCATTCCTGGATTAGGGGGGAGATGGAGGAGATGGGGGAATCTTGTCTCCAGGACCATGCAATCTGCGGCTACCGCCCGCACTCCCTAACCTGTAACGAGGTGAATTTAAGTACCGGGCCAGCCACGAAAAGCCAAAATAGCTCTGGCCCAGGACTTCGCCTGGAACATCGGAATTAAAGCAATTGAGATGCAGCCGTTGAAGTGGGGAGCAGTGTCGTGCGAGAAGCCTCCGGCTCAACCTGTGCACCGCATAGCTAGTATATATGTGTGCCCCCCCTCCCCCTCGTAGGTGTAAGATGAGTACCCTCCCCTGGGTGTCCTGACCTAGGAGGCGAAGAAACAAGACCTCCTGGTCTGGCCACCGTTGGGAAGGGACCAAAAAGTCAAAACCGACTTCGCTCATCCCAACCACGATGGGGTTCTGCAACAGGGCGACAAACCGTCCCCAATGTTCCTCGGAGTATGCTGTTGCATGTTTGGGATGTATCCAGAGGGCCAGCTTCCAACCACTACCCCTAGTTGGTGACCTCAAGGCCAGCACCCGACTAAGGAAGTTGGGATTCTTGTAGAAGTTGGGGTCACAATAGCAGAATAAAAGCTGCTTTTACATACTACAACTTCTCTATCTCAACAACAATCCCATCTCTACCCATTTTGTATTTAATTGGGTATAGCCAAGTAGTGAGGATATAAAATCCTCGTCCATCTCTTCTGTAATCTTTACACAGCATCCACTTTTAAGCATTATAAGGGCCATTTATTCACATATTTTACAAATAGTACAATGAAAATATTTAAAAAAACATTAAAAATAACCAAAAAAAAATACAAACTTTGCTTTCCTGACACCAATGACTTCTCGGCTATTCCATTCTCCTTGCACAATCTACATAAAGGCACCAATAAGAAGAAAAAACACAAGACAAAGAAATATCAATACAAACATAATGTGACAGAACAGCAAACATATTTCATTCAGATTAACAAAAGATGGACTAAAATATTACCGCACCACCCTTTAGTACAAGCATTCCTTTTTCATCTCCAGAATAAGACGGAATTTTAAAGAATTTAAATTGTGTGTTTTAATAAAAGAAAAACTTATCTACCCCAACCCTCTCCCTTCCTTTCCTCCTCTCTAACTCCTTGAACTTATCCACCTTACCCTCCCCCTCTGTCCTTACCCTCTGCCCTTTCCCCTTCCCTTCCCCTTCCCCCTTCCCCCTTCCGCCATTTGAACAATGCTATCAAAAGTTTTCAAAATTAATAAATTATGACCATGGATACCAACTTAATGATTAATAAAACAAGGTCTATATTTATAATATTCACCTTGATGTTGGTTGTAGTTACTGAATACAACTTTTTTCATTCGATCTTCTGTCCTGCTGTACAGTCAATGGGCCAATTGTTATCGATTCCGAGACTACCATTGGATAATCGGCGAGATCACCCCACAGACAGACGGATATACTACCGCTTCTGTCTGTGAGGTGAAGTTCCCTCTTTCTTTTTTTCTACTCCTCCTATGTCACTGATCTGAAAAAAATGAGAGCAAATTAAGCAAATATTCAAAGTATACTGCAAGAAAACAAATTAAACTGTTTAACAACAACAAATATAGGGCAAAATTTAAATATTAGAAATGCATAAAACACAGAAGCAATTTTTGCACGAGACCATTAAACAAAAAAAATCATGTTCTACCTCGTTTCCCTCGAGACCAGGGCTAATATTTTGATTGCCATCTGTTTGACATTCTTATACACAGATTCCATTATTTGTTCTACCTTGTTTCCTTTGTGCATTGCCAAGCCAAGGGAGCATCGGACATTTCGTTCTTTCTCCCATTCTTCCCATTGGAGTCTGCGGAGTCTGACGCTCCACATGTTGTCAAGGTGGCTGGCAATATTCATTGGCCCATGAATGTGGCCCATAAAGCACCACTGTTGCTTGACCTTTCTTCAGAATCTCGTACCTCTCCCTTCCAAGTTCATCACCGGTGGTGCGTTCGTCAACGGCGCCATTTGAAGATGTTGTCCTGCCGATGTGATGAGATAACTCGTAGTGTGGAAGTCATGATCGTATAGATTGGGTCAGTCTTGTGCTGGGAAGATGGCGTTTGGCTTTAAATGCCTGTCCATGCACTGCTGGGATCTTGTCTTGATCCAACCTCCCACTTGTTCTTATTGTCAGCGGAACATACCAAGGCCCCTTCCCAACAAGCGAAGCAAACTCCATCGCGTACTTTACATGGGCACTGTGATAATGTGAGTTCTCGTCGACTTTCCTCACTTAGATGCCCGCGTCCCCTCGTAGGACAATTATCACACTTTTACACCGCTTGAATGATCGAGTTGTGCGTCTTGTTCGGTAGTTGCATCATCCTGGCGATTATCGAATCACTCCGCCGTGGATATGTTTAGAGTCCTGGAACGCACATGTCCAATCTTTCTGCACTTGGTGTTTACAGCCTCTGTAACTGTTTAAAAGCTTTGGGTTTTCTTTGACTTACTGAATGACAGTATCTTCGCTTTGTGTTGTACTCTCTTATAAGCAACGAGCACCTCCATTCCAGGTAACAGCTAGCTCCCCAGCTTTCCTCACTCTGCTCCTGTACTTCTCTCCATTTGGAAACGAGCTAAATTGCGATGTAGGGTTTCGTTACGAGTTCGATAAATCAAAAAGGATAACAGGTACCTTTTGATTAAACGTTCCGGAATATATATATAGGCAAAGTATATGCGCGATTGCAGTTGCCTTTCTTTGACCGCGCTGTCAATGGCCAAACACATGATCATTCCCAATTAGCGCGTAACTATTGTTGCCGGCTAAAGTTAAAGCCTACCTAATCTATATGCATGGACGGTATTTTCAATATAGCATCAAAGGGCATCGGTGATCATGCATGGCCATGACAATAGTGCGCGTTACCCAGATTCTCCCGTTGTCACTACTTTCATAAGAAAAGGCCTTATCATAAATCTGTGTTAGTCTCCAACTAAAAGGGCTTGGAATGCATAATAACAGTGACATAGTAGTGATGTCTTTTTTACATTAATAACAAACTGTATATGCAGATATTTATAAAACAACATAGTGACCACTAACTCCTAATATGCTCTAGATTCAAGGCCTCCTGAAAAACCAGCTCCTTGTATAAGTCCCTTGAAGTTAAAGCCGCTGTAGTGATGGGGCGGATAATAATATCATTGGGCCTAAATGTCTACTTAATAACTAAGAACTACGATACACTACTATAATAAGGGTCAATCCTACCATAAGCTGTAGAACTGTAGAATCTCGAAGACTCGATGTGTGGAGCTCCACTAGATGCTTCGTTGACTCGAGATCAAAGGAACACAGCAGACGGCTTGTTGTAGCACGTTTGCATTTCCAGGTTCAATCTGCCATACCCAGTGATGGGCATGACCGCGGAAACTACAGCGGGTGTCGCCAAATGCGGGACTTGCGCGCATATGGGTTTATACCCGCCAGAGCCGTATTGGCTCAGGCTGAATCACTACATTATTCCCCACTTAATGAGTTTGAAGCCTACTTCTAACTAAAACTAAACTAAAACTAACTTTAAACTACTCCCGTACCGCAGTGCGGGGTCACGCCGTTTCCGCTGGTGGATGGGTCAAGGACCCTCCTTGCCAGCACCGGTGAAGTCTTGGCCTTTCCAGAGGGCGGGCGCCTTTATCATACCTTAATACGTACTGTATTCCAAAATTTGGTACAGGAAATATTATGTAAAGTACATGTGTACAATCTCATAGGTAAAAATAGAGCACCGTAAAATGCACTGTATTCCAAAATTTGGTATGGGAAACATTATATAAAGTACAGGTACACAGAGACTGAGCAATATCATGGGTAAGAATAAAGAATGGTAACATGCGCGCCGGAACCAGAAATATCTCTAGCTTGGTATATTTAATTACTAAATAGGATTCAAGTCCCGGAAATGTCCCAGGGATCAAGAACATAAAGAAACAGAAATATACCAGTTAACCCTTACCGTGCCGGTAATACATAATGAAAAATTGCAAAACGTCTTGGCACGGGCGTAAGGGATTAACCGGGACAATACAGGCATTAGAAAACTAAGGCATAACTAGGCACGCAAACCCAGAGTATAGTCTCTGGGTATTCCAAACCCTGCTACGGAAAACATTAAATTCCCAAGGTGACCGAGCATGAAAGTGTGAGTGATCAACATAAACGATGAATGGCAATAAGTGTGCAGAAAAGGGGAAGAGCCCAATGGCTCCCCAAGTGCAGTTTGGATGGTACAATGTCCAGAAACTGGGCAATCCCACATGAGAGCCAAACGGCTCCCTACAGGCAGTCCAAACGGTGCATATTAGAAGTATTAGAATGATAAAGCAGATCACTGAAATCAGATGGAAAATGATATAGAAGGTGAAAAAACTTCAACAAAATAAGATTACATTCTCTGGGCCACTCGGCACCCGGGGGCACAATAGCCACTGCCAGCAAGATCCTGATATCATTCAGGGCACCCAGGCCCACAACACCATCAAGCAAATCCAAAAGGCTCTTGTTGATCCAGAGGAATTACTCCAGAGGAATTACTCCCCCAAAACATGATCATATTCTGACTTATTATTGGAACCACATAGTGTCACTTGGGAGATCAAAAGACGGCCGTTTTATGGCCTCGAACACACATGGGTGCTCTGTCTCCCTGTGGAAAGAATGCTTCCTAGTCAGCTCTTAAAGCGGAGCAGCTAATTCAGCATAGATAACTCTGCTAACCGAAGCAGAAACTTTTCAGTTTTATTTAATTGTTATCTATATTCAGTTTAAAAACATCAACACTTAAAGTTCAGGAACTCAGAATGGCGATTTACAATGAAATTAAACGGTGTAAACAAAAGTGAACCAAAATATATATACTTAAGACAAACATGTTATTTCCCCCGATCAAACACGATCCGAGGAATCCAAAATGGGAGCCTGTGGGTGGGCTGGAAAAGGGAAAGGTCCTTACTCTGGAGCCCTGGACTCCCAACAACCTTACAGCTTACCCGCTTCCCACTAGAAGGAGGCACCATGGCCGTCCTAGTGACACAAACTCTCTGGATACAGGCTGCCCTGGAATCTGTTCCATAATACATATGTACCTCCTCCCCCCCCCCCGACAATAAGCTTGGACTGAGTTATGGAGATATGAATACCATATTTCTGTTGAAATCTAGCCCAAGTAACATCTCATCCTCAACGGGGCACAGTATACAACTTCCTCAAACAATGATCGACCTAACTTAATAGGAACAGGGCCGATCTTCATAGATGTCATTCTCTGACCCTGGTCGGCCGTCCTTAGGACAACAGTTTGAAGGATAGGGGGTGCTGGATCCAGAAGGGAGAGGAATTTATCAGAAACAATGGAAACTTCAGCAGTGGTATCTACAATTGCCCTTAACTTAACGTTCCCAAATAAAATGGGCACATAAAACATAGAACTGCTTATTTTATTAAACACTACCACCTCTACAGGGTCCATATTACCCTTACCCTGCACCTTGTCATTAACTACCTGGACAAAGGGACCGACCGAAGAGTCGGGTGGGTCACTAACATTAACTAACCCAGTATTTACCGATTGTAGGCCTCTCGGTTTCCAGATCGGAGATCGGCCTCGCTCTCCGACCCCTCCAGGTTTTCCGGAACATCGGTAGCCATGGGAGATGGAGGGCGGGCATGGGAAAGCATAGAAACCTCCAAAGACTTAACAGTCTTCAGTATTTCTTCTAGTATACAATCGGTGTTGTACGCATGCGTCTTAAGACTGGCGACTTCCTCTTTTAAATTGCCAATGTCATTCCTGGCATGAACTTCAAAAGGCGTCGTGACCTTCCCCCGGTCCTCCACAGGAGCCGGACGGGGAACATCTCGACCTTTGGAAACTGTTGGGAACGATTAGAGGGGATGGGGTTGCCTATGACGATAAATTCCCGGCTCCTCCACCGTATCATACCCGTCCCTCTCCTGATCGTACAGGTAAGTCTGCTGCACCTGCTGCCGAGGAGCTGGATATAAACGGTGGGGCTCGCTCCCGTATACAACACGTTGGGTGTGTTGTGCCCACCTGATGGCTTCCAGGGCCTCCTCGATAGACTTCGGGCGCTTATTTAGAGCTGTTAAACCCGCCGCCTTATCCGTACAACCCTGGCATAGCTGCAATACCATTTGAGTGTCGTCACCCCTTTGATCACACCCAAAAGCCTCACAGAACAAAGCTTGGAGCCGGTCGAACCACCCAAGGAGGGACTCTTCCGGGAGTTGGCGAGCCGTTCGAAACTCGGCTATGGCCTCTTCCGGGAATCGGGTAGCCCCAAACTGACGCCCCATCGCTGTTAACATCGTGTAGTACAACCGAGTACCCGTATCTATAAGATTGGAAAAACAATTTGACGCAGACCCTTCCAAACACCAACCTAGAGCTTCCAAACACTCACTCTGACTCCAGTGGCACGATGCAGCATAAGTTGTGAATTTCTTAAGAAAGGAATTCCAACTGGTCCTCCCATCGTAACTTGGAGACCTCGGCAGACGGGGGGGCCAGGCCAATCTCGGCGGCCCTGCGACCTGTAGTCTACCTGATCCCCTGGAGGGGATTCCCTGGGAGGATAATGATTATCGGGTCGGGATTCCCTAGAAGGGGGATAACAATTCCCAAGACGAAAATCCAATTGAGATCAGAGACTCGGAGGAACACAGCAGACGGCAGTGTTGTTGCTCGCTTGCATTTCCAGGTTCAATCTAACATACCCAGTATTGGGCATGACCACAGAAACAACCGCGGGTGTGGGCAAATGGGGAACTTGCGCGCATATACCCGCCAGAGCCGTATTGGCTCGTGCTGAATCACTACAACTGTATTAAAAACGACGTAAGGTGGAAGCTTCCTGCCGTGCAGCCCATGTGGTAGTAACGCTGACTGTCTTACTGCCCTTTGTTGTGATGCTTGATGCCCTGGGAATATCAATGGTCAACGGTGTCTGGTCGGTGTTCCCAATCCTGGACAGCGTGTAGTCGTGCGGATGGCGATGCTTGATGATGAACTGCTGGAACAGGCGGGTCTTCTCATCAAATTCGGTTTAGGTAGCATACGGCCTCGACCTGATCCTGCAGTTGTGAACCCTTCGATCTGAGCTCTGCATTCTGCGCCATGAGTTCACGTTTTGATGCTGTGGAGCATTGCTATGATGTCACTCATTGGTGGGTACATGGGCTGAGGTTGTTGGTTGTCGGCAGCGAAGGCTGGTGGACGAGCGTCAAAGGCAGCATGGATTGGTTGTCGGAGGGTGGCGGCGAAGTCTGGTTGTCGGGAGGGTTGGCCCTGGGGCTCGTCGTCTTCCAAGTCGCTTGGTATGTAGAATGTAGCAATCGTCGTAGATTGGTTGGTGAATGGCGTCGGCATGGGTTGGTTGTTGGTTGTCGCCGGCGATGGCTGGTGGTCGGGTGTGGAAGGCGGCATGGATTGGTTGTCGAAGGATGGCGACGGAGCCTGGTGAGAGAACGTACGTTTCTTATAATCCGTTCTGGGTATTTTGCCAACAATAAGTCTCCATGAGACCTAATTAAGAGAAAGGTTGTATTGACAATATTGGAAGCAGACTTTTAAATACGGAGGAGCAAGGTCATTTTAAGCCCTAAAAACCATAGTATTAAGATGACAGTAACGTCTAGTTAAAGATTTCCAGCCTAAGTGAGCATGTAATTCCCTAATTGACACATGAATGTAGGGACTTATTGCAAGTATGATTCAACGTGCCCTGTTTTGAAGTTTCTGTAAAGATATGACATATTTAGCGCAGGCTGCTCCATCTTATCACTAGTAAAAGAAAAATAAGAAACCTCCTTGCTGTGTGATGATGCGTTTTCTTTCCTTTAGAGGTGTCTTTCGGTCCGCTAATATACGGAGATAGTGTTTGTGTGCTTGGCCAGCGAACGTTTATGAATAGAAGATGACGGCATCAACGAGACCTCTGTCAGCGGTCTCAAGGAGTTGACGTCGATGTTTGCTGAACATTGGGCCAATGTCTGTAGAAGAATGGCATGTGTCTGTACTCGTTGAGACATCGTTGTCGAACTAAACCCCACAGAATGTTCGTTAATATTTTATACTTTTGAAACGTACGCGGATTGAGTCTCTCCGTGAATGTTTGTGCGAAGGCGAAAGTCCTTGGGTGTGTCAGGTTTGAGATCCACAAACAGATAACCCCAGTTACCTTTCGTAGCATCGTTATACGCTTCTTGAAAAAATTGATTACGTCTCGGATACATTTGTTTTCCAAGACACGTTATTTGTAGTTTATACTTACAATTTGAAAAAAGACCATCAATATGTATTGAGGGAAATTGTCCTTGATTCTTTACCGCAGAGAAATAAATTCCAAGTTATAGAAACGACGCTAATGTTCCTATGGTGACAACCCTTTGTAAATAAAGCAGCTATCCTCTTGCGATCTGTGTGTTATGCAACTCTATGTTCGTTATGAACGATCAAGTCTTTCACTTCTACCCCCTTATCTCTGAAATATTTCAGTAATTCGTCCATGCTTTTTTGTTATTTGATTGCCTGAACTATAGCTGTTTGTAGGCTCTCAAGATTTTATTCCAGTTCCTCCTTCTGATGTTCCCAATCGACAACAGCGTTGTCCTGAGCATTATGTAAGTCCTTGATCTGTAGATTGAGAAACTGGTTGAGTTGTTTATTCAAGTTTTCCCTTTGAAGTAAAGTGCTACTCACCGATAGTCGTCACTAGGTTGAGAATCCGCTGTCGTCCATTGATGCTCTTCGCTGTGATGTCTCCGTAGTGATTTCTTCGATGCTGTAGCTCTATACTTTGTGTCTGGTTCTCTGGTTCTGCCTTGGCGGCGGGATTTACCCCATAGCTACATTGAGATTGTTCTTTAAGAGCGATAGCTCTCAAGCCAGGATTTTCGGCTATCTTTGCGGGATCGAGTTTGATACCTTCGTGAGAGAAGTAATCTTCGATATACTTCTCGCGATTCTTCATGTGTGACGGTTAACCAGACGATTCTTGCTTGATCCGCATGAGCGCGTCGGATGTATGACGCGAACAGCCATCCAGTACGTGTGCTTCTGTCACATACGGTAAATCTGTCATAATAATTAATGCCAAACTTCCGACATTTTAAGGTTAATTTATACCCCAATTCTACAGCTCTTTCCAGTTCTTCACTAACCCAAACACCTACCAACTCTCTCTCGCTTTTAGAATGTTTACATCGTTCTTGATTCAACGTATTGGTTAATGTTTGACAGAGAGGGAACATGAGCTTACCACCTGACCTTTAAGGTAGTACGGGATGATAGAGGTCTTTAGAGGGCGTTATCTTACATTTTACCAGACCGTAAATACTTTTGATGGGTGCAGAGGTGTGCCAAAATAATCCTAGGGTGACCGAGTGCATGGGTTTGATAATGTAGGGATATAAACTGGTGAAATGGTAGTGCAAGATTTTTTTCCCAGATTTGGCCTCGTAAAATAACGAACTCTCATCGGTACGCTTTAAAAAAAAGGAATCACAAGGGGCGGTTGAAACGTGTCTTTTAGATGGCAGACATTTACCAGTATTTCACGTTTTTTTCTTTCGACTTTCCATTCATGACCCCATGTATGATGAACGATGTATCCTGTACTTTGTAGGAGGTCAATCTTACGTACCGTCTCCCTGAACAGATCCACCATTTTCTTTCCTACTGTTAGGTTTGTATTGTCCGGCCTTGAGTTTTTGCTACGTTTCGCATTGCTTCGTGAATGTGTTGCTGCAGGTGAGGTCCGAGACCCTGGACTTGTTCCTTCCAATGACGGCCAATATCTTACAAACTTGTAGTCGTTGCTTGATATATTACAAAGTGGTCTGCAAGTCATTTTGCGCCCCTTTCCATGGCGGAATGGTATCCGATATAGAGGACCCGGTCACAGCACAGTCTAGTAGTACTATTATTAAACTGGAAAACTAAATACACATTTATATATATATTTTATATATATATTTTTCGTAAATATATGGTTAGAATATAATTACTGACCTTGCATTCTTCAGACAGCCGGCTCTCATCTGCGTTTAATGTTCCCTTTATAATGAAAAAGGAACCGGCCTTCAGGTCCATCAGCGTTTTGTACTGAACGTTGAAAGAGGCACTGCATGTCAGTTCACTAACGGCATTTCTATGTTTGGCGAGAACAGCCAACTTGCAAAAGTTGTATACATTGTTATTACTCGATCTGTTCTCGCCAGTCTCCACAACATAAAAATGGAACACACGACCTGTAGAATTTCCGGCCGCCATGGTTATTTCTGGGACGAATCATATCGAATAACTACTTATATAGGGACCACAGATTTATTCACGTGGCATACGGAATGCCGCCAGAATGCCCCCCCCCCTCGCCCTCAGAATACATTGTTTTCTTGGGCCATTACAAATAAAAACATGTTAAGCGTCCCCGCCCGCTTCATCCCCCTTCCCCCCCCCTCCCCATTTTAAAATAAATTATATGTTATTCCATTTCCGGCCGCGAGGTAGAATGCGGTACTGGACGCTTACGTAAGGGTGGGTGTAAAAGCTTGTTGGTATCTCATATAATTATGTTAATGTTCTTTGGAAATTGAGTATAGTCATTTTTAAAAAAGGAAAAGTGTAATTTCCACGTTTTGCTTAAATAAAAGAGGGCACACTTTTGACACACAATAAGAGGGGCGTTGGAATAAAAATCTAAGCATTCCTTGGTAGAGAGCGCAACGGCTACATGTATAACGTGAAGATCGGCCAGCCGTGGCTTAAATCAAGCTTTAGTACTCGTGTGGTATGCTGATGTTTGAGCTGTCCAATGACAGTCATTTGTAAAATAAAGGGATTTGCACCTAGATCCTTATGTTAGTATACAGGCGTGCCGGAAGCTGTTTGGGATTATGTTAATGTTCTTTGGAAATTTAGTATAGTCATTCTTAAAAAAGGAAAAGTGTAGTTTTCACATGTCACATATAGTCTTTAGGGTTTTTCCTGTACAGGGACTATGTCTCTGAGAAAGCCTTCCTTTTCTCTTGGGCCTTTACTGTGGCTCTAGAAGTGGATCTAGTGCCAGGTTGAAGAGTGTTGCAGTTTGGTCGATCCTTATTTTGATTCTCCGGTCAAACGCCAATGTCACATCGCCCACTTTGATCTTGTTTTTATTGTCAGCGCTATAAACAAGCACTTCCTTGTTGAACATCGAAGCACATTCAAGAATGTACCTCACCCTCGCTGAGTAGAATTTAGAGTTTGGGTTCTCCTGATGTAGCAAGTTTTCCTTCGCTGGCACCCCGAGCGTCGATATAGTCCTTGGTATGCCTTTGATGATTGAAAGGACCAGTGGGGGACTTCATCCAGCGAGCGACAATTTGATTGCCTGAGTAAAGAGAGAAAGTAATACTCTACGCCTAACCCATATTAATGTCTTAAGATTTGTTAGATTTTTGGTGTGTACCTGCATGTGTTGCACATTCAAATAAAGGCATGTGCATACACCAATTGACATTGTATACTTTAATTATTTCTAATTAAATCGCTGTGCTTACTCAAGTTTGGATGCTGGGGTTCCTGTAGACCAGGGACGGTTGATTGCACATGCCGTCTGATGATTCGTACTGTAGACCCACAGCTTCCCATGCTCTCCTGTTGCCGTCTGTGTGCTCGAAACCGGTTGTCAATGATGAATCTGGGTGCAACAGGAATTACCTCTGGAAATACTCGCGTTGGTTAATTCCTACGTCTGTTTTATAGATTCACATCTTATGCCATCTGTCATCCTTAATCGGACACTCAAAACACACAAGTATACACAACAATACACTTTGATTAGTATGGGATATAATTAAGGCTTGACAACGACTCCTTACTGGGAGCCGGCCGTTTCCTTTAGGAAACTGGACTTTGTCTTGTTGAAAGGGCTAGCTAGAATGATTTAATTACACACTAATTGATGCCACGCCATATAGTCTTTGTGGCGGACATCTTGGACCATCCTCACTGGCTCGTCCTCCGTGTCTAAGCTGTTAGGCCAGTAGAGAATCTTCCGTCATAAGACGACTTGTCCTGTAAGGACATGGGGCTGAACACTGGCTCTCTTGGTAGAGGCTACCAACTCGCAGGGCTTCAATGTCAGTCAGCTGGATGTAAACTTGTAAACTCGCCAGCGGTGCTGCAGTTGGCTAAATCTTTCAAAAAAGTTATAAACAAGATTGAGTTGCAGGTTAAAATCCTGATACTCAACTGCCTTGATGGGGAGAGCTGACCCGGGCACCAGACACAGCAAATCCGCTGGCTGATTCACCTCATGCCCCAGCATTAACCGGTTGGCAGTGGAACCAGTACTCCTATTTACAGTAGTCCTAAGGGCCCCTGCACTCTGAAGAAGAAACTCGTCCCAACGATTTTGTGTCTTCCTGGTAAAGCATCTGACGGCATCCATAAGAGTGCGATTATATCTCTCCACTTGCCTATTCACGGAAGGCCGATAAAGAGTGGTCTTCGCCTTGTGTATCATCAAAGATTTGCCCAATCCTTGAAAAAGCCTACTCTCAAAATTCCTCCCCTGATCAGTAAACACTGCGAATGGATACCCAAATCTTGTGAAAAACTCCCCCACCGCAGCCCAAGCTGTCTCTTCCGCGGTCTGCGAAGGTAAGGGAATACATTCCACCCATTTGGTGAACTGATCCACCATCATAAGGATATATACGTTTCCTTTGGGCAAAGGCCCTAGAAAATCCAGCTGAATCCTCTCTATAGGGACCCCGGCAAGGTACAACTTCATGGGACTGTGGCCATACCGGGCCGATTTCTTGCAATGATTGCAAATCGAGCAAGTCCTCACGTATTCCTTTAATATGTCCTGGTGCATATTATACCAGAAATACTGATCCTTTATCCGCGCCACTGTTCTATCCCGACCTGCGTGACCAGCATACGGGATATAATAGTTAGCACTCAATACCTCATCCCTTAGTGACTGAGGCACCACTTAATACTCCTGATCATTGACTCGCTTACATATCACCCCGTCAACCATATGCAACACCCTTCGATTAATCCAACGCTACTTCTCCGCAGGCCCCCACAACAACATGGTTGCTTTCTCCGGTTCTAGTTGATCGACCAACCAGTCCCTGAGGTGACTGAGTTGAGCATCTTTTTCCTGCTCAATTCACATCGGACATTTCGTTCTTTCTCCCATTCTTCCTGTTGGAGTCTGGGGGTTATAGCCCCAACCCTCTTCTCCCGTGCCCCTTCTTTCATATCTGGCCCTTCCATCGGGCACCCCTTCTCCACTGGTGGTGGCGTGTCAGACGGTCTACCTTTACTTTCCTTTTCCAACAACAGTCTCCTTTTATGCTTAGCAGTTTTCTTGTTGGAGGTTTCGTATTGTATTATGAGTTGTCTAAGTTGGCGAACCTCTTCTTTGGTCCATATATCCCTTCTGTTTCTCATAGCCCGCTTTCTCTCATTGTCCACTTGACATTCTTATTCATAGATTCCATTATTTGTTTTACCTTGTTTCCTTTGTGTATCACAATATTCAGGAAATCTGTCTCACCCCACTCAGGGAAATTACATTCTACAAACAAACATTTATCTTTCACGGCTCCCCCACCACTGGCTAAACCACTACAAGGTCTTTCCTCTGATTCCATAATGATTCAGTTTATGTAAAAGTATATTGTGATCTACTGTATCAAAGGCCTTTGAGAAGTCCAGGAATATATTGATGGTGTGGGAATTATGGTCAAGTGCTTTTATAACTTTGTCAATTTAAACGTCAAGAGCGCAAGCGTAGTATTATGGTGTTCATGAAACCCAAATTAAACCTTGCACAATATATTATACTCATCAAGAAAACTACTTGTACATGATCTTTGCCAGGATCTTAGAAAAAGTTGTTAGTAACGAAATAGGACGATAATCATCACCTTTCCCATGTTCATGACCTCTGCATGTCGTAGGGGTGGCTGGCAATATTCATTGGAGAATGTGGCCCATGAAGCACCACTGTTGCTTGGCCTTTCTTCGGAATCTCATACATCTCTCTTCCAAGTTCATCACCGGTGGTGTCCGTCGACGGCGCCATTTGAAGATGTCCTGCCGATGTGATGAGATAACTCGTAGTGGGGAAGTCATGATCGTATAGAATGGGTCAGTCTTGCGCTGGGAAGATGGCGTTTGGCTTCAAACGCCTGTCCACTGCTGGGATCTTGTCTCGATCCAACCACCCACTTGTTCTTATTGTCAGCGGAACAAACCAAGGCCCCCTCCCCAACAAGCGAGGCAAACCCCATCGCATACTTCACACAGGCACTATAATAATGTGAGTTCTCGTTGACCTTAATTTTCCTTGGAGGGGACGCGGGCATCTATCACACCTTTGCACGTACCGCTTGGATGATTTGCGCGTCTTGTTCGGCGGTTGCATCATCCTGGCGATCATCGAATCACTCAGCCATGCATATGTTTTGAAGAGTCCTGGAACGTGTCCAATATTTCTGCACTTGGTGTTTACAGCCTCTCCGGTGTCTTTCTTGAAGGCTGCCGTTGCTGTTTAACGGGAGCTCGGCACTTGACGTCGACGCAACTGGCAGTACTTCTTTGCTTTCTGTTGTACTCTCTTATAAGCAACAAGCACCTCCATTCCAGGTAACAGCTCCTTGGCTTTCCTCACTTTGCTCCTAGCAACGGTCTCCTGTACTCCTCTCCATTTGGAAACAAGCCATTCGAAGTTCACTGTAGCCATGATTGCGATCTTGGGTTTTGTTATGCGTTTGATAAATCAAAAAGATAACTGGTACCTTTTGATTAAACGGTCCAGAATATATATATAGGCAAAGTAGATGCGTGATTGCAGTTGCCTTTCTTTGTCCACGCTGTCAATGACCAAACACGTGATCATTCCCAATTAGCTCGTCACTATTGTATTCTTCCGAAAATACCATTGGTAGATCTACGAGGTCACCCCACAGACAAACGGATATAGACCCGCTTTGTCTGTGAGGTAGCTAACCTCCATTCTCTTTGAATATATAGGCAAAGTAGATGGGCGATTGCATTTGCCTTTCTTTGACCGCGCTGTCAATGGCCAAACACGTGATCATTCCCAATTAGTAAAATCAGTATTGATTTTCTTATTTGTTAAATAAATCAATGTACCTACCTATTTATGCTAGTCGTTCTCGACTACAAGCCATCACGAGAATTTTAAACCCAAAAAGTTACTAGGTGTGTAACCCCCCGTCTTCCCATTGTCCTGCCCAACTCTATAGAATACTTCCTCTGAAAACCGAGCAACCCCGAAAGAAATACGGAACATGTTGCAAGGAGAGGGGATGGAGGGAGGGCAATAGGTAGGTACATAGATTTATTTAACAAATAAGAAAATCAATACTGATTTTACTAATTTATAACAATAAATCAATGTACCTACCTATTTATGCTAGACCAGCACAGACGGAACCAAGGGAGGCATGTTCCGAAGAGACAATCTAGAGGGAAGACGCAGCCGCCTTAAGCGGCGCAGAAGCAAAAGAAACCTCACCCGCAGGGACATCCTTAAGATAGCAAGAGATAAACGAATTACGGGAGCGCCAATAGGCAGCCCGAAGAATATCTTCCAGCCCCACGCCCTGGAAAAGAGCCCAGGAGGTACTAATGCTACGAGTATCGTGGGCACGAGGCCTACAACCGGCCGACAAAGCTTCAGGGCCCGCAGCCCGAATAGCTTCCACAATCCAACGAGACACAGAGACCCGGGAAGCCGGAGAAAAGGGCTCCCGGGTAATCAAAAACAATTGGTCATCTGTACGAAAAGGTTTGGTCTTCTCAACGTACCACTTAAGCGCCCGAACCGGACACCAAACCTTATCCTCACGTATGGAAAAATGATCAGACAGAGGACAAAGAAAAACCTCAACCGGCCCCGAAGAAGCCGTCTGGTTCTTGGCGATGAAGGAGGCCTTAGGAATAAGACGAACGCCACCCCTTGCCTCCCAACGAATATGGCCAGGAGTAAGGCAAAGAGCATGTAAAGTACTACGTCTCTGACCAGAAGCGATGGCCATCAAACGGAGGCTTACCAAGAGCCTCAAGAACCTTAGGTAAACTCCAGGAAGGGACCAGCTGAGACACTGGAGGTCGCTTCAAGAAAAAAGACCTGAGAAGACCACACAAATGGGGAGAAGAAGACACTCCCGACCCATCAGAAAAACCAGTGTGGATAGCCCCAATGGCAGACCGATAACCTCTGATTGTAGACAAAGCTCTACCCTTGTCAAACAAGTGTATGAGAAAATCAGCAATAGAACCAAGCGAAGCAGTCTTAGGGGACTCGTCTCTCTCCTGACACCATTCGAAGAAGACAGACAAACGCGAATTATAAACCACCTGCGTAGAGTCCCTACGACTACCAGCTACAAAATCAGCGGCTCTCTCAGAAAGTCCTGACTGCCTTGCAGTCTCCCGGACAGAGGCCAAGCAGTCAAGTGCAAGGACGCCGGATTGTGGTGGAGAGAATCCCCGACAGGGGTTGTGTCACTAAATCCGCTCGTAGCGGAAGTGACCACGGAGGAGCTACGAGCAGACTCAACAACTCCGGGAACCAGGGACGCCTGGGGCCAGTTGGGGGCCACCAAAATCACAAGTGCTCGATCCTCCCTGACCTTCGACAACACCCGAGGGATCAAGGGGAACGGAGGAAAAGCGTATCCCCAAAAGGTCCCCCAATTGAGGGAGAACGCATCCAACACCCACGCCCCCGGGTCCTGAACTCGGGAGCAATACCTCGGGAGCCGATGAGACAACGCCGAGGCAAACAGGTCGACGTCCAACCGACCCCAGGTCGAGAGGAGCGTCTGGAAAACTGCTGGATGGAGCGTCCACTCCGATGGCAGACACGGACCTCGAGAAAGGAAGTCTGCTATCAGATTCTCCCGACCGGGAATGAAAGAAGCTATCGGTGTAATGTCCAACTGACGACACCAACTCCATAGTTGCGCGGCCAACTGGTCCAGAGGAGCAGACCGGGTGCCGCCCTGCCGGTTTATGTAAGCCGCCACAGTTACATTGTCCGTCAAAATCAAAACCGACCGACGAACAAACCGGATGGCAAAGTGATGTAGAACATAGATCACTGCCAAAAACTCCAGCACGTTGATGTGAGGCAACACCCGCAGATGTGACCAATCCCCCGACACCGAACCTCCGTTGCAGTGGCCTCCCCAGCCCAACAGAGAGGCATCCGTCGATACCGAAATTGACGGCAAGGGAACCCGGAAAGGCCTGCCTCGAGCCAAAAAGACCACGTCTGTCCAACGAGGTAAGAGAGACCTGATGTGATCCGGCAACGGGATCCAGGTCGACAGAGAATCTCTGCCCGGACGGTAGAACTTGAGAAGGTGGACCTGGAAAGGTCTCATGAGCAGTCGACAGTCCACCACCAAATCCACCAGACTGGCCAAATAGCCTAGAAACTGGAGCCATTGTCTGGCCCTGACCCGTCTGAGCAGAAGAAGCCGACAAGCCGCCGAAGACACGGTCAAGATCATGTCCCGGCTGGGCCGGGCCAGTTGACACGGGATATCTAGCACCGCTCCCAAAAAGGAAGGGACGCGGGAAGGAGATAGATTGGACTTCTCCCAATTTATCAGGAAACCGAGCTCAGGATGAATGGGAACATGCAGATAAGCGTCCTTGAGGTCCAAGGACACCGCATAATCCTTTACCCTCACTAAAGGGAGGATTAAGGCCAAGGTTTCCATTCGAAAATGAACCGGCGGAATAAAGAGATTTATCCGCTTCATATTCAGAATCATTCGAAGCTTCCCCGAGCGCTTGGGGATAACAAAGATCGGCGACAGGCATAATCGAGAATGATCTTCCACTCTCTCGATCGCCCCTTTTTCCAACAGAGATTTGATCTCCGTGGCGGCATGCTGAAGAGCCGGGGCGGCCATGGAGGACTGACGACATCTTAATGCGCCGCCTGGAAGTGCGGCGCAAAGATCGATGCAATAACCTTCTCGCACAATAGACGCTGATCTGAGGACTTAGCGCTCAGGGAAAAACTTCAAAGACGCCGCAAAGTTGCGGCAGTGAACGTATGACCACGAGGGACACCACGCTGGCCCCTGTTGGAATGTCCACCACCGCTGCCACCCCGCCGGGGAGGCTGAGAGGAGGTAGGAGGAGGAACAGACACCGTCACCCGGCGCTGTTGACCCTGACCCCGAGGCACAACCAAACCACGGCCAAAGCGTGAAGCTGGCTTCTGAGGACGCCGAAAACCCTCGGCCAAATCAGCCACCTGCTTGCGGCTCATAACAGCAGATCGGATTTCTGAAAAATAAAAACAACTTACAAAAAACAACACAAAGGGTACACAAAAACACGGCACAAAAAATATGCACGTTAAAGTCAAGCACGCAAACAAAGAAACATGCACCAGATCGAAAGGCACACAAAACACACAGCGCACGAGGAAACAAATTCAACGTGACGCTAAAAACTGAACAGAACACCTTTCAAAAAGGGTCTCAAAACCGTCCAAAATGCAAAATAAGTGACTTCAAGGCAAGTCCAAATCAATCACAATTGAAAAAGGAACAAGAATAATAAATGAAAAACAGCTTAAATATGAAAAAGAAGGTAAAAACAGTCTTTTTTCACGGAGAGATACTACTCAGCTGTTAACTTGATGGTTGCGAGGAAAACAGGAAGTATTCTATAGAGTTGGGCAGGACAATGGGAAGACGGGGGGTTACACACCTAGTGACTTTTGGGGTTTAAAATTCTTGTGATGGCTTGTAGTCGAGAACGACTAGCATAAATAGGTAGGTACATTGATTTATTGTTATAAATTAGTTCGTAACTAAGTTAACTTAAGTTAAAGCCTACTTAATCTATGCATGGGCGGTAATTTCAATATAGCATCATAGGGCATCAGTGATCATGGCCATGACAATAGTGCGCCTTACCCGGATTCTCCCGTTGTCGCTACTTTCATAAGAAAAGGCCTTATCATAAATCTGCGTTGGTCTCCAACTAAAAGGGCTTGGAATGCATAATACCAGTGACGTAGTAGTGATGTTTTTTAAACATTTAATAACTCGAACTGTATATGCAGATATTTATAAAATAACATAGTGACCACTAACTCCTAATATGCTCTGGCTTCAAGGCCTCCTGAAAAACCAGCTCCTTGTACAAGTCCCTTGAAGTTAAAGCCGCCATCATCATATTGTGCTATGTGTAAGTGTGCAATGTGGGAAGTGACTACATGCATCACGTCCAGTATTCATACACTGCACAATATAATTTTCCTCTAATTTTCAATATGCATATAACAGTATTTATCAGGTTAGGGATAATCATAATATTTGTTCTTTTCCTCGGGCATCTGAAACCATGCTATCTGCACGTATTCGATACCGAAAAATCGCCTTCTTGAAGTTGTCTGATATCATGTTGGGTTTGGTTGGTCCTTGTGATGCATGGAATTTGGCCTTTGCCCGGGCCCACGTGGCCTCTACTCTGTTGGTTCATACCCCCATCACCGGGTCGACGAAGTGTACCGTATGATTGACTGTTCCGTGAACGTATCCCATGCCTGGCCAGTTCCCAAGTTGGGCGCATGCATGCTATGTGTCGGTCCATATTATTGAGCCCCTTGTTAATTCTGATGAAGAAATTGTCATTATGTAGCCTCGCATAAATAAATATTTGAGACTTTTCAAGCAATATATGGAGAGGATCGAGGAAATCATAATGTTTGGAGGTTCGTTATCTGCAGCTAATGGGGGATCCTCCCCCGATGACTCGCCCCGGCGGTAAAAACAATATCATGTTGGGTTTGGTTAGTCCTTGTAACTTGCGACTTGCGCCTTGAACTTGGCCTTTGCCCGGACCCACATGGCCTTTACCCTATTGGTGCACACCCCCGTCACCGGATCTACGAAATGTACCGTGTGCATGTACCCGTGCCTGGCCAGTTCCCAAGTTGGGCACATGCACGCCACTTGTCGGTCCACATTATTGAGCCCCGGTGGTAAAAACAATATAATATGCATGAGAATATATCATAATTAAAAAATGATATACATTTATTTGTTGAGATTAATGGCGTTTCCATCGTTAACTTACTTGTTTACTTGTTTGAGGCTTGAAGCATCAGCTTATGAGCCCATCGTCACAATCACAGCTTTATTACGTTGATAAGGGTTATATTTGTATATTTGTATATCGTCATTGGATGATTTTCGCCAATAAAGTTTCAGATGCTAATCATTCTACATGGAATCAAGGGAACCATAAAAGACAAAGGCGGTCTTGTCAAAATAGTTCCCTTATGACAAAAGTCTAGTTAGTTTAGTTTAGTTACATGAAAATGCAAGACCAAACAATTGAAGAAAAGAAATATTAAAATATTAATACTTTCAATAACACATAGAACAATTTCAAAAGAATTTAAACAAATCAAACATACAAAGACACACACACTCAAACGCACACACACATAAAACAACAAATTGCCGTTCTTCATGCTCTGATCATTAAACAGTGAAACCTGTCTATAAAGACCACCCAAGGGAGACAAGAAAAGTGGTCTTTATAGGCAGGTGGTCTTTAAGTACAAGTTCCTTTTTACCTGTTTCAAAGAGAAACCATTTTTAAGGAAAACAAAAAATGTGGTCTTTCTATACAGGTGGTCACTAAAGCAGGTTTGACTGTAGCAGCAGTACTGGGCCCCTTGGGAAGTTTTTAATCGGGGGGGTGGGGGGTATTAATCCATCTTAATCCTTCCATAAAACAATAGGGAAGAGGAAATGAAATTTAATGAGGTACTTCCGGTCAGGAAGTGTTAATTAATGCAGGTAGTTTTTTCATGAGACGAAGGATGTGATGTGCTTGCCGTCTATTTCATCCGTCAATTCTCCTAGATAGTCGCCGAGAGGAGGACACCATTCTCCGGGCACGTGTAATCTTTCGATGTACAGGATATGTACTGTCTGTGTCGTAGTAGAGTACACGTTCTCCTAATCGATCCAACACGTCGTACAATTTCATTCTTGCTTGCGCCATTGTGAAGGCAGCAATCACCACGTTTGCTTTGGAGCTCACCTTTTCAAACTCGTCTCTTCTGACAGTACGTACCTCTACCACATCATCGTTGACAAAATTGAGATCGTTGACTTCGACCTCGTCCGACGTCAGGAGCTCGTACAATTGTGCGGGATCGAAGATGATGCTGGTCTCAGGGAGATTGTTTCTCATTCCGAACCTCCCCCAGAATGAATTAAGCATGAGTTTGGCCAGTGATCGTAGGCCTTTGTTTTTGGAGATCTTCTCCGGTTCCAGTTCAATTCCTTCGTGCTTGTGATAGTTGGCAATGTATTTGGCTTTCTCCTCCTGTGCGACACCAGTCGGGCCATCCCGATGCCTCCTGCTTGATCTTCAGAAAAGTGTTGATGTAGCCTGTAAACAAACCAAAATCCTCCCGTGACCTCTCCAGGAATGGCTTTTCATCGTTGAATTTTTATTTATTGCAAAAGTGCCAGACAGATTCAATTTCAGTGACGATGTACCCCCTTTTGACCGCTTTTTCCAATTCGAGGGAGACCCAGGTACTTCGAAGCATCTTTTCCCCATCGCTATGGTGACAAGGCATTTGCTGATTGGTTTCGGCGCAGGTGAGGCACAGTGGAAACATGAGCTTGCCATTCACTTTCAAGGGTAAGACGGGATGAAACAGGTTTTGAGGAGGTAACACCTTACATCTAATGAGACCGTAGTATTCAGACACATCTTTGAAGTTGTCAGGGATCACTCTGGGATGACCCAAGGGATAGGAGCCATATTTGTTGATGCTTGGGTACAGAGAAGTGAAGTCGACGTACTTGATTCGTTCTCCCTCCTGGCACTCGTACAGCAAGCAGCTCGCATTGGTACGTCCACCGTAAAAAGCTTGACGAGGATCCAGGGGGATGGGATTTGGAAGCTTCGATGTGCTGAGGGATGGTCTTTCCTACCTCCTCATTCCAGTGGCATCCCCACATGGTGATGTAATTCCAATCTTTCAGGATATGTTGGACATACTTTTTCTTGGCCAAGGTGTCGAGATGCAATTCTCCCATGGTTTTCTGGACGCCTCTTCTCCCACTGTCTGTGTCAAAAGAATAACATTGAACTCGTAGACCGTTTTGTTTTCTTCGCAGTACCCATCTACCTTGTATTTTCCGACCCTGACCTCTCCTTCATTGCGTGCATGTCGGATGTACACTCGTTCCTCCTCGGCCTCGTGAGACAGCCATCGAATGGCTTTGTTGGACTGGATGTCCTCTGGGGCGTAACCTTGAGGAGGAATGATGGCAATGGCATCTTTTTGGAGATAGTTTCTCCGAAAGACGAGATGGCAGGCAGCGGCGATGGTGATGCACTTGGTCAGGGGGTCGACGCCCAGATCAAACTTGCAGTTTCGACACTTCTTTAAACAGAGTCCGGAACTGGAGACAGCATCTTCTCAAAATGTCGACGTCGCTGACACAATAGGCATGAATCTCCGCCGACATGATGAACTCCCGCCCAGACGATACTTCTCCATCATACCATGTCAGAAACTCTTCCCTCTTCTTGCTGGACATACTCTCTGGATAATAGTATTTGGCATCTGGCATGGGTCCCCGATAGTCCATGTTGGCGTCGATGTTGAAAAGATGTGGAAAGAAGCCCTTCTTGACTTCTTCTACTCCGAAGGTGGTAATCATGGTTAAACAACTAAAATATGTAGAATTCATCATCACAGAAAAAACAAAACAAAAAAACAAAAAACACAACAAACAAAATCATCCGCACAAAAACAAATTAGCAAATTCATAAAACAAATTAAAAAAACAATATATTCATAAATTTTGATAATAAAATTTCACCGTACATGATAAACTCGATAGGCACTTACCGTCATCAAATTCTGGATGCATCTGTTCATTGTTCTCCGGTTCCAAGCTCAAAAAATAAGTTGTTCTCGCAAAAATCAAAGCATGCTGTTCAGGGTCCAAGTCATCGGAGTACTCCTCACGAAAGTTGGAAACTTCTTCCAGGCATGTGCAGGCCTGTAACATCCTCATTAATTCTACTGTGGTAATCATGGTGAAATCTACAATAGGTTATGGTTGAACAATGTTGTTTTAGCGCTGATGTCTATGATATAAAATGGGGCGAATCCTTCCAGGTTTATACTTTACCCCGCCCCCCCACCCCTTAGGCTCCGCCTTCTCAGTCGCCCCTTCCTTCAGTGACGATGTACCCCCTTTTGACCGCTTTTTCCAATTCGAGGGAGACCTGCGTACAAGCAACATAACTGGGACAGGCCCATTGTTTTGGTCATTTGGTCATTGCCCGTCCTACCAGTAACACGTCCACCCCCAGACCTCTCCCATGATGATGACTCCATGATGTAAACACTTCCTCCAGAGGAAAGATCCTCATAATTCGAGTTTTATGACCCAGATGCCCCCCCCCCCTTTCCCATGAAAAAAAACTACCTGCATTAATTAACACACTTCCTGACCGGAAATACCTCATTAAATTTCATTTCCTCTTCCCTATTGTTTTATGGAAGGATTAAGGATTAAGATGGATTAATACCCCCCCCCCCCCCCGGATTAAAAACTTCCCAAGGGGCCCAGTTGTTGTTTTTTGTTGTAATGGCAATCGGTCAAGACCTGACTATTATCACCAACGCCTCCCTTTTAATAATTTCTTTCTTTCTCTTTTTGTTTTAAATAAGAGTATCAAAAATATAATTTAAATATAGGCTTCTCTCTTTTTTTTCTTTTTCTTTTTGTTTCCCCTTAAAATGAAATGAAAGAGAAAATAGATGAAGAAAAGAAAAAAAAAAAAAAATACGACAAAATGAAGATTTTTGTATCCTGTAGGTTACCGCGTATAGTCCTGTCCGTTCTAAGACACCGTCCAGACACCGTCCTGTCTCTCGGGTGTAGACAGGGGGCTCCCTTTGGGATACATAAATAATCTGGAAACTCGAAAGAAGAAAGGAATTGATCAACAATTTTAAAATCAAGAGGGTACTTTTCCGGGGAAATTGGCTTTGAGCGACCTCACAGACTTTAATGAATCTTCGATCAAAAGAAAAACAATTTTGTGATAGAGTGGTGTTTATAATACATGTTGCATTGGATAATTAAACTTTTTAGGGGAAACAAACAAAATGTGGGCTTTTGTGAGTGGTGGTGCAAAAAGTACTGCTGCTGACTGTATTTATACTATGAAGGAATGCTCCATATTTTCCCTCCCATGGTATTAGTTGTTGCTCCACTGTGAGGATGGTGAAGACATACCTGTTAACATTTTAACTGATGAGTGTAGGAAAATTAGGGTTCCATTTTGGGTGACTAAATGACTAGAAATGAAGTAAAGCTTACATCAGCCAAAATGTCTACCGGTATTATATTTGTAAAATATCTCGTGCAATTGGGGTTATCCAGAGAATTGAGCCTTATTTAACTTGTAAAACAATTATCAGTCTTTATTTCTCACTAATCTTGCCACACATTGATTAATGTTGTACTGTTTGGGGAATTTACTCAAACTAATCTCATTAGATTACACAGAATTCAAAATAAATACATTCAAATAACTTTTTAATGTACATTCATTTACTTCTGTCTCTCAATTTTACAATATTCTTAAATGGCAAAATCTAGAAGTAAGGGTAAAATATTGTTTGTCCCACAGGCACTCACTGAATATTGGAAACGTAGCTTTGCCTACTACAAACTTATGAAAATCATTAGTTGTTCAAAAAGCAATGCCGTCTTTCTATGCATTTGCTGTGACTTTTTGTTTGTAAACTCTCAAAATGCAACAGGCCTTTTGTAATTATTTTAGTATTTTTTTAATTTTTTTAAATATTTTTAAAATATATATTTTTCTATTTTTTTAGGCATGGTTTTGTTAAGGTAATATTTAAGTGTTTTTTAATATTAAAAAAAAATTGATAATAAATATTGTATGATTCAAATAGTTATTTTCAAAAGAAATGGTATTTCACATGTACTGTATGTAGTTTTTAATTATTGTATTATTATACTTTAGTATGTTTTTATACTGTTATTGCATTATGCAGGGCTTTCTTGAAAAGCAGATCCACTGGCTTCCAGTGGAACTGAATGAAACTAACCTGTTGAAATAAATAAATAAAAAAATATGGCTGTTAAGGTTGTCATGATTATAACATCTGTATGTTCAAAAAAATATACTGATTTAAAATTGCTTCCAAACGATTCAGTAGGTTTAAAGATGAAGTTGAGTTCTGGTGATGCGATTGCATTGTGAAAGAAACGGTGCGGAATTGACCAGAAAAGGTTGATCATCTAGCATATACGAATTTGTGTGTATTCAAGGTTCTGGAATCATCAAAATGATAAGAAATTTGGCCAAGTCTTGGTAAAGTGACAAACACTGTACACAGAAAGAACACGTGGCGTAAAAATCGTACCCCCAAGTTTTACAATGTTACATGACATATTTAGAGTATGAAGGCATTTGAAGAGCCATGCCTTTCAGGGAACATGTCTTATCTGATGTTCTTCCACACTTACATAATAAGAATGATAACACTCACAAATTATTTTTCACCTCTTCCCAGAACTCAACCTGCTCTTTAAATTCTCATGCGTCTTCTCTTCACAGGTGTGGTTAATAGTATGTTTGTTATATGTGTATTTTCATTGATTGATATTCACATATTCTGTCTGTCAAAATATATGGTAAAATGTGTACAAATCACCATAATTATGTCACTAAAACTATGTGTAGTACCTGTACATAAAATATCTGTAAGTCCTCCGCATTTTAGAGAGGAGCCTCGATATAAAGAAACACTATTGTAACAAAATCTCGCTATAAAGTATAAACAAGGTAGTTTGCCAGTCCTACTTCATACATTGTATTTTACTTTTCTGTCATATATTGATGTAATTATTGTAATTTTCTTTGGAGTATGTTTTTACCACATTGCACTAAATTTAGTGACAGCTAGATCATAATATCTCTTTGAAAGTGTTATAGTGTTAAGTTACAGTTTTAAAGTTGCATAAAAATGTAAAAATCATTGTATTTTATTTGTATTAATTGTATTTTATACTTTTGAGTAATTACTATATTTTTCTTTAGAGTTTGTTTTTACTAAATATTAATTTTAAAGTAATATGTTACAGTGTTAAAAGTAGCATATAAAAATGTGCATGTAGTACATTGCTTTTGTTTCAGAAACCAGTATTTTACATGAATAGGATGCAATTAAAAATTTCTACATTGCAGATAATTTGTCAATACAGCTGAAATGAGCTAACTGTTCTTCTTGCTTTGGGGTCCTTACTTATTCCATGATGTCAGAAGAGGAAAACAAATGTGAATATTTGCAAACATCGTTTATAAATGGAATATGAAATGTACAAAAAATGCTATTGATTTGTGTTCAGTTTAATATACCCATTTATATGTAAATAAAATGTTTTGATATGACTTTATATTTGTATTGGTTTTATGAAAGTTTATGTCAGTGATCGATGGTACGTTATATATAATACACAATAGTTATACAGTCAAACCTGTCTATAGCAACTGCCCAAGGGAACACAAAAATTGGTCTTTGTAGACTGGTTCCTTTAGTACGTTTCAATGAAAAACCATTTCCAAGGGAAACAAAAAATGTGGTCTTTGTAGGCAGGTGGTAACTATAATCAGGTTTGACTGTATTTAACAAAGCTATATGCTGCCTGTACTTTATACAATGAAAGCACCTCTAATCAAAATAGTCTAAAACTAGTCGGAAGTAGTGACAAAACGGCAAAATGTTGTTTTTTTTTTCAACTGAATATAGTTTTAAAATTATCTTCTGCTCTAATATTAAGCCGTAAAAATATCTTTTCCCCATAAGAAACCAGAAGTGAAATTACCTAGTTTTCCAGGAAATACCATAAAAATACAGAAAATAGTCCTTGGACACCTGCACTCCCTCCATTCATTCACATGTCTGTATATGGCGTGTTTAACCGAGTAACTTCTAATTAGGTGGTATCGTATCGGAGAATTTCATCAGAATGTATCAATTTGTTTTGCATTCATGACACGCACTCAATAAGAAAAAAACGCAAACAAAATGACAGCATTACAACTCGTTCAAGATATAGTGTTGATAGTTTTGATTTTATTGACTACTGCGGCAAAATGCATAATTGTCATGACCCAGAATCTATTTGATGTACTGTACAACTTGGACCCTGATATATCTGTTTAGTTGAGCAGTGAGGAAATATCATTCTTCTTAATTTAATCTTTTTCTACAAATTTTCATCCTACAGAATCCTATTTACATGTACATGTAATACCCAACAGCAATACTTTACATAAAAAATCCGTCCCATTTACACACTCGTCGACAGAAATAATCATCTTTTCTCTCTCTCTGTTGTCTCTCTCGTGAATTGTAAATACCCAGAATATTTATTCATTCATACCTGTAAAACTTTTGATAATGGATGAGCCCATGCAATGACCAATAAAGTCTAAAATTGCCTCCTCACAGCCTGGCAGCTTTTCTCACTTTCAAATAATCCCAAACGGCTTTTACTTTCATAGCCTAAAGCAACAACCTTCCATGACATGTACATGAAAATATGAGCTAGATTTTGTGCCTTCCACCAGCTAGGGCCATTCCCATTTCACATATAACAATAAGTAAAGCATAAATAGTTCCCAAATCGGTCGCAATTAACTTGTCGGTGTGAAAAAGGTCTGGGCATTCTTTTTTCTTGGATCAGTAGTATCATAACATCAATATTCAAGACCTTTTTCATACCTTAAGAAGATCAATTTGGGAACAATTTACATTACTCGTCATGATCTGCTAAAAGGGACAGGCCCTTTCGTAGCTGCATTGAATTGTAGTAACCTGCACTTCCAAATATCGGAACCTTGGTTTACACGTTTTAATATTGAATAGCCCACCTATGCTGTCCCCCACTTGACCCAATACTAATATCATTGCAGCCATGTTTACTGCTGGAATTAACTTTAATATATTTGTGCAATATCTTTTTTTTTTTAATATTCAGTTTGAAAGCACTGATATATCACAAAAAGCACTGATTGAAAACCATTCACAAAATCAATATGTAACAAGATCTATGTGCATATTGAATTTAGATACCAATTACAAATAATTTCATCTTTACACGTGTTATCTGTTTGTAAATATTAAAGTATACTTGATATTGAAATGTTGGTTGATAATACGAAAAAGAAAATATGTGAGACAAAAAGAATGAAAGTACTTTTTTATATAAAACTCAATTTTATGCTGTTATCGAGTAATGACCGAGAGAATTTCCATCATTTTTTTCCAGTGCAAACTACAGACCTCTATCTATAGACACATAATAATTAATCAGATTTATTTACAACTTTTAATACCCACAGACACAACGGTAAGCACTATAGCTTTGTGTTGTCAACCAAATGTACACAATGAGATATTTAGTCATTCATATTCACAATATAAACACATAGAAAATTGCATGTGCATATAATTAAATGGTAGCACTTTATCATGTGTTCCTCCCTTTATTCCCCGCTAAAAAGCCCAAACGAAACCATTTATTCTGTCCAATTTCAGAGATGATTGTATATAAGCAATATAAACCAAATATCTTCTCTACGTTATTGATTTAAAAGCAAAGAACGAGTGAGAGTAATTTGAATATTTTGACCAACAATCACTTATTCTTCATTCACTTACCTTGATGTTTAATCTCCTACCCCCATAAAATTGAGTAATCGATTGATTAAATAATTACGCCTCAAAAATTAGATGAGATAACTGTTGTATGCCAAAATGTAATATCACAAGCGTAGTACCTCGCTATGATACAAAAATGCTGATTCAAGTTAGATAATAATGAACTTTTGTGGTGGGATATTGATGAAAAAAGAGATATACAACACTCGGTGTAAACACTACTGCGTTCTATCAATTACAGCGTTCTATCAATTACGATTGTCGGTGAAAAAGAACAAACCTCACAACATTGATGAAACCTTAAACTGAACGTGAAAACCAAGTGAACATATAACTCCCTTATTCAATTTACAACATCTGTCTTTTATACACACGTAAATGGCTAAGATAAATGGAAAAAAATCACATCCATACAAATATTTGTACACAAATATAATATTTACTGCAACATCTTTTTATAATACTTTCAGTCATATTATTATCCCTTATAATTCTTTAAGAAGCCAGTACAATAATGCTCTATGGCTGAGTTGAAAACCAACGCAATAATAAGAACAAGAAAACAATATTGAACACACAAGTGCCAACACATCAATGAAGCAGTGAAAAATTTGGACTAAATCTAGTTTTCCCAGAATTACAGATGAGGCTTTCTGCCGCTAAAATTCAACGCTACATATAACTTTAAGATTTATATACATGGTTTTATGTTTGAGGATAGCTCTATTTTCAACGTAAGTCACAAAAATACTGGTTCCTATTAATATTACAAGAATGGAGGAAAAACATGGAATATCAAATGAATGGTAGAAATAAATATCATTTTCTATTTTTAAAAGAAGTTATTTCTTTCATGATTATAAATCTTAATAAGGAAGAGGATTCACCGTCCTGATATGAGGTATAAAGAGCATAAACTTAGTTTTGAGGATTTAAATCATGATAAGAAATCCAGCAAATAAACGTGTCCACCAAAATCTTCCTAATCTACTATGCGTTTTTGAAAACGTCTAATTTCACTCGATTCTCTACCGCAAGAAGCCATAATCATTATTGCGTTTATCTTTTCTTTAAATAACTACACCATCCAACGCTACTTTATCATAATTATTTTCTCACAATACCATAAAAATGCTACTTTTTTTTCATCTTATGTAGTACAGCATAAATTACAAGATAATGATACGATATAGTCATACATTTTTTTGTCTTCTCAAAAAATACATTAATATATAATCGGTCAAAAATCAATTTACAACTTTTAAAAAATCGCCAACGAATCTCGAGTGCGGCTTTTGAAATGGTAGTTTTTGGAGAGGTATGGGTAGAAGAGAGGGCAGTCTCAGTTTGAATTGTCCGTCTTGTATAACGGTTTGATCATCGATCTTGGATCCCGTTTCATGAGGATTGCTCGATGGTAAGACATGTAGAGCATCTGCTACACAACCCAATGTAAGATGTGCATGGTCCACAAATAGCTACATAGGCAGAGCGGGTAGATACGGTATGTGTATTTCAATCTAATTCTCTAGCTGGCTTCCGTATGTAACGTAATGAGGTATTCAGAAAAATCTTCACCGACGTTCAACACCTCACACATTTTCTATATTGATTAATCATCAAAATGAATGTTTTTGCTTGAATTTACTCATTTTCATATCCAATTCAGCCTTTGATGTGTCACAGATTAGGTCTTAAAATAACAATACTTTTATAACAGATTCAAAACAAACTTGGTCTTTAAACGACCAAATATTCATACACAATCTTTAAACAAATGAGCATAAAAACCACACAAACTTTTCACAACAGCTATCGATTTGCACGATTACAGACCATTAATACATGAAGTGAAAATTAAAGATCTTTGTCGAAAAAAATCAACCACTCTTTGTACAATATAATAATGCTTTGAATTTAGGAGGAGAAAGATATGATTGCAAAGTTTAAAAGAGATGAAAAATCAGCAAAAACAAAATGGAGGAGCTTAAAGGTAATGGGGGAGAAAAAAAGAGGAAAATGAGGTTGAGAGAGGCGAGGATTGACTGAGCGAGAGAAGGAGGGATTTTACAAGGGAATACGATGGGATCGTTCTCAGAATTTCATCGTTGAATCGTCCCACTCTAAGGGCGTCCCTTTGATTTCGACGCAAACTTCTTCTTCCTCCTCTTCTGAACTTGAGCTCTCGTCCTCCAAACTATCCTCGTCGTCGTCTTCGCTCGACTCGTCCGTTTCTCCGGTGGCGATCGGCTGCAGAGTGGGAGAGAGAAGATTGGGAATGAATGAATGCTTTGCTTTTCTTGTACTGAATAAAGCTTTAACAAGCATATATTGTAAAGTCCTAGAATAATAGTAATAATAATATTTCGCTCTTATATAGCGCTTAATACATATATGGTGTCTCTAAACGCTTACAGATATACTATTACCCCGGTCATTGGATTCAATACTTGAACCAGAATCTGTCCATTTAAAGCAACCAACATTGATGAACTTCAAGAGTAAAATCATTAAATATAGTTTCATTGATGAACCGAGTATAAGATATCTTCTATGGATATAACCTTCACAAAAAATCAAGAATCTAGTACCTCTAGTTGACCTATATTACAGATGACGGGATATGGCAAGAAACATTCAGAAATACAAAAAATCAAGATAAAAACTATCAAAAGCCAAAAAATTGGGTTAGGGTAGGTTACTGACTGTGAAGCAATCGTCACCAGAATATGTCAAGGGTTCAGTGACACAAAGACGTAACTCCATATTTTGCCAAAATGTTCAGGAAAATGTGGGCTTTCCAGGAAATACAAAGACTTAACGCCACCCAACACCCCACTGAAGTCAATGGCTACTGAAACATAGACGTAACTTCTTAAACCACTTTTTCTCAACATGGCCAAAATGGAGTTACGTCTTTGTGTCACAACTATCTCTTTCTGTGACTTACCCCTTCCATAGGATTGACCGTGATGTTGAGGGCCGAATCATCCCAGTCCATGTCCTGACCGTCAAAGGCTCTATTGGCCTTGTGAGCGGAGTAGATACGGAACACGCCCAGGACGATCATGAAGAGAAGGAACCCAACGCAAAGAACCACCACGATGGCCATTGCTGTACCTGTAAGTGGACGTAGATGGAGTGAGAATGATGTACGAGTTTCTCTTGAGGTTCTTATAATTGGTGTAGGGTTTAGTGAAGCTCGCAGAACAGCAAGTGAAAGCTGATGGCTACTATTTTCCAGATTGCGTAAAAAGATTGCATTCCCCAAATTTGGCACAGAGTAAAGACTAACAGGCAAGTCACAGGTATTTCATCAATTCATTCGTTCGTTTATTTCATATATGACCAAACATCACAAAGTAACAATAAAATTACTTGTATTTGTGGTCTTGTCAACCTGACATGATGATTGCGTAAACTCTCTTCATGGATGCAGTCGTTACGATATGATACAAACTTACCAAAGTCTTGTCATATTACTCTAATGAGCACAGGAGTGCTTTGTGACAATAGATCTTCAAACAAACATAATCATGCTTATTATACAAATGGCAACTAGTGACAACTCCAGAATTGCAACATTTAACATAAGTAACCTGATTTCTGAGAAACAACACTTTGTTTCAGGTCAATGCTATATTTGTAGGTCATCACTTTAATAGCACTAGGGGAAAAAAAAAGGGTTAAACAAATTTGTCTATACTTACTTGAGACTGCGTTCTTGGATGTGATATGCTTGGGGGAGTTCTCCTTGAGTTTATCATGTACTCTAACGTTGCTATGACTGAACATTACAGATTGTTTGACATGACTGGGTTTGTTGAGGGCACGCATCGCCTGATGTAGTACTCCAATCTGAATAGAGATCAAAAGGAAAAAGACAAATTTAAAGACCTTACCCTGACAAAATGTTTTTTTCATCCTATAATCTTAACAAGCATTAAACCCTTACACTGGGCACACATATTTCTACCAGTGGAGTAATCTGGTTTTAGAAACAGCTGAAGGGCAGCAGCAGTGACATATTATGGGCCTGGGTAGAAGAATCTAATATGGCATACCTAAATACTCAAAAGTTCCTCCTAACCCTTAATTGCCGGCATTGGTAGCCCCCTAAAAGCACCTTAAAATGTAATTCACTTATTCTTGTCAGAGATTTATTTGGACTCATGTTTGCAACCTCCTCCCCCCCCCAAAAAAAAATAATCATGAACATACAAAAGGATAGACAGCAGCTAACCCTAAATTTGAAGATGAACAAAGTGCTATATTTCATATATTCATATATTAGGTGTCATATATTCACACATGTGTATGTGTATCTTCAATATGGCAAGACATAATTTATAGATAAGCTCAGGGTGGCAAGGAAGTGTAGTTGTACATGTATAATTGTACACCAGGTATACTTAACTGTAACCATTTAAAATGGCTCCTTACATTTCATTACACTACACTGCAATTAAAAGGATGGAGGTTCAAGTGCAACAAAGATAAAGAAAGACTGATGGACGTACCCTGACATCAAAGTCATTGCTGACGAATCTTCCGTTGAGCTCAGAGCAGTGCAGGGTGAGACGACGATCTTGGTTCTTACCAGAGGCTACCTGGGAGTAGGAGATCTGCCTCAAGACATTCTGGTAATCTTTCAATGTTGCAAGTCCTGTAAAGAAAGAAATACAAAGAGAATACAAGATGGTTAATTCATATTACAGTCAAACCTGCTTTAACGACCACCTGTCTACAAAGACCACATTTTTGGTTTCCCTTAAAAATGGTTTCCCATTGAAACATGTACTAAAGGAACCTGTACATAAAGACCACCTTTCACCTTGGGTGGTCTTTACAGACAGGTTTAACTGTATATTCATCAAACATTTAATCTATTCTGAGGTATGAAACCACCACCTGCATAGAAAGACTACCAGTCTATAAGGACCACAATTTTTGTTTCCCTGAAAAATCTTGTCTGTTCCTGATGAGGCACCTTTCCTTCCAGTTGACTCCCAGATGTCTTAGCACATCTAGTAGCTAAGCTTATTCCAGTTCGCCCTGTCAATAGCTTCCTCATAGTCCACAAAAAACATATATACACTTCTTTCTGTACTTCTAGACTTTGTTCGCAAAGAGTTCTCATAACCCAGTGTCCAATATCAAACATTAAACGCTTTCTTCAAACTTTCAAATATGTTTTTCTTTTGCTATTCTAAGCCATATCAAGAATCAAAGTAGTTTTAAAACCATGTTTGAATGTTAAATATTAGCTTGACATGAAACACAATTAAAGTTGAGCAAAATCCTACCCCTGAGTATCAATTAATCACTTCAAAATACCTTAGGTGGCGAGCACTTTGCTCCACGTCTACACCTAACAGAGACCTTAATAGTCAGAATAATTTTTTTGACAGTGATTATGGCATTTTTTTTGGACACAGGAAGCAATTTGTCTCCGACCCCTCCCCTCCCCAAAATACCCCTCCAAGGTCCCTCCTGCCCACGCAGACGTTCCTGTTTCCTCTCTCCCTTGCAGCGTGGACGCGAGAGTCCCAACAGGGCAAGGTGTTTATGGTCTAGAATATTATTCTAGACCATAAACACCTAAGCAACTTGAAAGACAAGTGTTGCATGTACTTTTGACAATGTTTTTTTTGTTTGTGTGTGGAGAAGAGCAAGATAAGACATCATCATTAGCTCAGGAAACTTTTGATATTATCAAAAGAAATCTGAATCTTTGTTACTCATTTTATCCACCAATATTACACCGACTCTCTAGTCTTATAGAAAATTAAGAATTACTAAAATACCAAATACATCACCCAAGATCTGCTTCATATTCCACTAAAGAGAAAATCTCAGCCCTATATGACATTTTCATTCTCTCATTACATTGAGTGCCCAAAACAGATGGTTTTCACTATGCTCTATAAGAGTTTTTTTGGGGTGGGGCAAGGTACAACTAAACTTTGTTACCTCCGGAAACCCAATAACAAAATTTTCCCTTGATCATGGCATTTCAAAAAATTCAGCCCCTTCCACTTTTACAAATTTCAAAATCCAGATCCATGGCTATGATATATGAAATATCTAATCCTCATATTCGCTTTCGTTTTCCCCTACGATCGCCATTTTAATTTTAAACCCAAGTGTTTTGGGGGGGTTTTGAATAACTTTTTTCTTACCTTTGATGACGATTCCATTCTCCGAGTTGACCACGGTCAGGCCGTGCTGTGTCAGGATATTCTCTGCAATGGTCAGTGTCTCTCCGTCCACCAGGCGGCCCTGCTTGACCAGTGCACTGCAGGAATCCAGATTGTGGGTGATGAGGGCTGGGGTATCGCCACCGGTCACTTCTTGTTGATCTGGAGATGAAAGAAAATAATAAATAACACATCTTGACAAATCATACCAAAGTTTTTTCCTTTGAAGACAAGGGGAGTGTTTCACAAAGATCCTGAGTCGAACTTAACTCTAAGTTGGACTTAAAAATTATGGAGAGCCATTTGTAGCCTTAAAAAAAATATATTCAAAAGCAAAAGTTCAAGTATTTTGGACTTTGGATAAATTCCACATCAAGAACATGATATCTCCTGGATAATAGAAAATATGAATCATTTGAATCAACATTTTATGCCCTTTAAAATAACTTTTGCCTTGTGCATTCATATTTGATTTTGCCCCATAGGTCAGGTCAAATTACGCTTTTAATTTTGATCACTTAGAACTCACTACACATTATGCGATTGTATACATTTGGGGGTTGTACTTGCAAAGTAAAGTGGTATAAACACTAACACTAGACAGGAAGTTAAGCCTAAAATATCAGTATTGGAGCCTGAGCAAGGAAACGTAATATCGATTCTTAGTCTAAATGATAATGTCCTCTAAAGCGGGACTGTACTAATTGTAGCTATCTGTGCCCTCTATGTAGCAAACGATGCCTAAGCGGTACCTGTTGGTCCCCCATGATCCCCTTTTTCTTATGTCAATTGAGAGCTGATTTGATGAGTGTCAATGACCACCTAGGGAAGTCTAATCCCTTCTGGCCAAACTAGTGCAGATATGCTTTAAAGCTTATCTGTACTAGTTTATAGGAGGGATTAGACCACCCAGCGTGGTCACTGACAGGTGGTTATTTCATCAAATCAGCTCTCAGTTAACATTAGAAAAAGGGGTTCATGGGGGACCACTGGTCACCGATTAGGCATTGTTTGCTATATAGAGGGTGCAAGTAGCTATAAGTAGTACAGTGGGGCTTTAAATGACAATGACAAAAGCAAAAACAAAATACTTTGGTGATAGGTCATTTTCATGCTCTGCTCCACGTTTGTGGAATTCTCTCCCAGCCTCCATTCGTTGCATCTCAGATATTACTTTGTTTAGATCAAAATTAAAAACCTACCTAATGGAAAATGCATACTCAACCTAGTTCTTAAATTGTTACCTAGTCCTTAAATTGTTACCCAGTTCTTAAATTGTTACCTAGTTCTTAAATTGTTACCTAGTTCTTAAATTGTTACCTTACCTTGTTATCTTATGTTTCATAATTTCACTTCATATTTGTTTTCTTGTCATTACTCTGTTTAGTTTTAATTGTATAAACATTGTAAAGCGCTTTGATATAAATGTCTTATGAAAAGCGCTATATAAGTAAAAGTTATTATTATTATTATTATGTCCATTCAAGAAAACAAAAAATTGAAGGGTGTGTTCCACCGACCTGCACCAAGCTCCTCCTCTTCTTGCTCCGTCATGATGCTGACGATAGTGATGGTCTTGAAGGGCGCGATGCCTGCCACGAGGTTAACCACGGTCTGAGAGGTTGCCTGGGAGCCGGTGATGCTGATGGTAGGTTCGTGAGGGTGGAGGACCATCACGTAGGAGGAGACGTCAGGGATGACGATCTCGACTCCGTTGCAGCTGTAAGAGAGGTGGGATGGATGGAGACGGATAATAATCACAATATTCTGCTTTTACATGTATATAGCGCCCAATACATCGATACAACAGTGTAAGCACTTTACAGATATATTATTACCACTGTCATCGGATGCAGGCTTACCCGCACACGATGTATACACATTCTCCACTCCCATTCCAGCCAGTCGCCATTTTACCAGCACACACTTGCTCATCCAACCACAATAACTTTCGCATCCTACGGGGAACCCATTTAACACCTGGTTGGAATGTGGCAAATGTAGATTAACGTCTTGCCAAAGGACATTAGTGCTGTGGCGGGACTCAAACCCTGTACCTTGTGATCTGCAGTTGGGCGACTTATCCACTAGACCACAACACCTCTTTCCTTATAATTGATAGTTTACACAGTGAAGAATGGTCATACTTGGCTTAGCGTATGGGTGGAGAAGAAACAGATTTTACTATTCTTTTACTTATCATCACCATCACACCTAATCATATCATTGCTATCATCATCATCATCATCATCATCATCATCATCATCATCATCATCATCATCATCATCATCATCATCATCATCATCATCATCATCATCATCATCATCATCATCATCATCATCATCATCATCATCACTACTACCCAAACAGTATCACCATCATATTACCAAAAGGATAAATATAACCATCACCACCACCATCATCATCATTGCAATCATAAATAAAACACCAGCACCAGCATCATCGCTACTAGTACCCCTACATTGGATCATCAGCATTACAAAAACCATCACTCCAAATACACTTCCCCATCTTCATTAGTATTAACTACTACCGTCAAACCTGTCTATAGCGACCGCTCAAGGGAATCTAATAAAAGTGGTCTTTGTAGGCAGGTGGTCTTTAAGTACAGGTTGTCTTTCTATACAGGTGGTTGCAAAGGCAGGTTTCACTGTGCAACTACCACATTCATCACCATATCACAAATACCACCTAATCACTCCATCTTCACTATCCATCCATTGTCCCTATCAAAAAAGAGATCAATTCATCCCTGGACCTACCTAGCTTTGGTAGAGATGGTAAGAGGGCGTCGACCCTGGGTGGGGAATGTCCTCTCATTGATGTAGCCAACCTGCTGCAGTACGCTGGAAAACTGCTCCGTTAGTTCACCCTGGGTGAGAGAAAAAAAAAGGAAAAAAAAAGTTATTATTATTTTATAATATAATGTACCACAAGGCAACAATCATCATTATAAGATTATGAAGCAGATCCTAATAAAATGATTGGCTGAGAGCGTACATGTGACCAGGCATTTATTTTGCCTAACACGTAATTTTACTAATGACCAGTCATTAGTAAATACTTATGACCGGTCATTAGTAAAATCATTTTATAAAACAAATAAAACATCTTATAAAACATTACAAATCATTTGTCCTCACTGCTGTGTATTATATGTATATTATTACTAGTATTACCACTATTATGATACTAGAAGAGATATGTGATCTCTTTTATTATAAATGCAATACTAACAAACAAAATACATCATATGTAACAATGAAAAATCAAACAAACAAAATCCCTATTCCCAGAACATCATCTCCCAACATAATTGTTTTAAAAAAAAAGACTTTTGTAATTTATGAAGTTCTTTTTATCTTCTGAAGACGGTGAAAATAAGGGGTACTTAAAATAAACCAATTATCAATCTCTATCAAAGACACAATGAATATCTGACAAAAGATTATCTCTTTAATCAAACAAACTAATCAACGAAGTATCTTCCCAGAATATTGTTCACAAAGGGAGAATCAACTGGAACAAACTCGCTTGATTAATTGGTGTTTTTTCAATGGTACTGTATCAGCCCTATAGAATGAGTTGGGATGTATTGTTCTCAATATAAGAATCTGCTACATGTATTCCTATTATTATCTCACACGATTCATTAGTGCATGCATTTTTTGTCTGTTGCTAATATACACTGTATCATAACTTACTGAAAGATATCAGACATATCCCCTGTCTTTTCACGATATGAGAATCACATTATTTGTTTGTTTTGTTTTTATTTTTCGAACTACCTCTCCTCTCAATCAAGTTTGTTTAGTTCCATATTCAGATATATCCAGACTTTCAGAGACAGTAGAGTTTCATTTGATTACTTTGCTACAAATTGGATATTCCAAATTCAAAATCTCCTCCTCCAGTTTGTTCTTATGAACCAGCACATTCTAGTTTTCAGGGCAAGGCTTCACAAAGCCATCATAAGCCTCCGTTTGTGGACATCTCCCTGAAACTCGTGATCACTTTAGAACATTTGTTTCAATGTAATGTTTACAAAGATTGACCTATGACTGTTTTGTCTGACGTTGCCTAGATTGTATCGAGACTTACGGAGAGAGTAAGGTTGGTGCGGGCGGTGTTGATGCGAGCCACGCTGACCGGCAGGTTACCGACGTTGAAGGAGAGACCCTCCTTGCATCTGACCATGCAGCTGACCACCTCTGGGGTCTCGATCTGACCGGGCAGGACGCTGAGACCGGCAAGGTAGCCCTGGAAATAGTTGGCAAACTTGTCCTGGGCTCCTGCGGGGAGAAAAGATAATGTACTGGTTAGACTTGACCCTTCTTAATCCTAAGATTACTTACAACTATATTACACAGTATGCAGCTAAAGTTCTTGTTTTCACCACAACATAGATCTACCCCAAATAATAATAATATTGGATATTTATTTAGCGCACATATCCACCATGCAAGGTGCTCAAGGCGCTCCAACTATTGCCCCGGCTCTGCTAGGCATCTGATTTCGGTGCTCACAGCATTCAAGGCATTCCTACCGGTACCCATTTAACACCTGGGTGGAGAGTGGCAAATGCAGATTAATATCTTCAACACAATCCTTGACTTATCGCACACGCAGAAGTTCTCAATGCCAGTTTCGCATCATAGATCACGTTGGTCATGCAAATCGAAAGCTCTCTAGTATGATGGAGGGGACAATCCTCATTTAGATACATTATCAAACACCACTCAAAAACTTAACTTTGACCAAAACAACAACTTCCAGGATGTTTCTTGCAGATGCCATATATACTCGACCTGATTGGGGTGTGCAGGTGGACCAATACACTGGGGTTTCCCCCCTACTCTTATACGATCAGTGCAGTGGGTTCTTAACGTGCAAGGGTGGTGACTCTCTTTATTGATACATACCCTTAAAGCATGCTCCTACAGTTGTAGATGTAGGAGTGGTGGTGTGATGGAGAGGCCAATCCTCTGATACTCTGGGGCCGATCTGAGCTTCTCCGTCAATGAACAAGGAGGCCTGAATGGTAAAACAGAAAGAAAATGTTTAATAATAATATAGAGTATTTGTAATGCGCCAACTTCACATGACTAATGTGTTTGAGGCGCAATGGAGAAGAAAAACTATAAGTACATGAAAATCCACACAAAAAATGAACAACAATAATAGTTACATGTATGTGCAATACAAGTAAATAATCCTTACATTTATTTTCACCTATTCTCCATCTTTATGGTCTTGTTCTTCATGCTTACTCTAAAGCAGAAGGAAAATTAGCTGGTAATGAAATGTAGTGTCAAAATGGATAATTGAGAGTCACTATAAATTTGATTTCTATCACAGTATTTCATAACATCATCACTAGTATCATTAATCTTCATTCTTGAATCACCCCAACCCATGTTTCTTCCTTCCCCTCCTCATTATAATTATGATCATCATTGACAACACCATCATCATCCTCATCATCCTCATCATCCTCATCATCATCACCATCATCATCATCATCATCATCTTCATCATCCTTATCCTCATCATCATCATCATCATCATCTTCATCATCCTTATCCTCATCATCATCATCATCATCATCCTAACCATCATCATCATCGTCATCACCATCATCACCACTCTGTCCCTATCATCACCACCAAATAGCTATTCTCAACAACATCACCTTCCATCGGTACATGGAGGGGAAGAAACCGTCTCCTGATGTGAGACAAATATCATCTACCCTAACCCCTTACCCTTGACCAAATCACACATCAAAACAAAGTTTTACACACCTGTAACTCCTCTACATTGATGGTGTAACGATGCCACTCCTGGTCGCACACCTGCCTCAGCTTCCATCGGTACATGGAGGGGTAGAAACCATCGCCTGTCTCCTGACGCGAGACGAACACCAACCGACAGTTGTGGACGTACAGGCCGTAGTGATGGCGGTTCATTTCTGTATGGTCAAGGTTAGTGGAAGAAAGAAAATGTATTAATGAACAAAGGGTAAACATTTTACTTGACGTAAAATCAACAACATATTTCTTTTATCTTTAGTTGTCTTGCAATCCATGCGACTGGATAGGAATACAACTTGAAATGCATTGCAAATAGGTTTTAGGCGAGGTTAATGGATAGGCTTATGTACATGTAAAATGTTTTGGTTGTAGATGGTATTCAGTCAGTGTAGGTTATAAACTGCAGAGCAATTTTTATAAGAGCATGTGCTGTATATTATAATTAACCACAAGCGATCTTCATGTACAGATTCCTATAGTCTGGATTTAGTGAGTACCAGTTCCACTGTTTAAGTGAAACAAAACTTCTGTGAGTTTCTTTATATAGACAGGTGGTCTTTCAACACAGGTGGTTTCTATACAAAAAAAAACTTCTCTTTATCAAAGTGGACAGACTTCCCAATAACCCTTAAAATGCCTTTAGTTGGCAACGTTTTCCTTTTTTGTGTGGGTGGGGGAAGGGGAGCACTACAACCAAATATTTGGTCTAACCTACATCTCCATGAACCTGGCTAAAACCGATGGAAAAAAAACACTTCAATTTCTCACGTTGTCAAATTGGCCTCTTTCATTCTCTTCATATTTTTCTGCACCAATTTCATTTTTTCACAACTTTCTCTTGCCTCGCACCTGATCATAAACGCAGGATGGTAATGAAGATCTCAGCGTTTAAAACAGACAGACCATTTATCAACCATGAAATGAATCTCTTTAACCATGACATTGGCTAATTGGGCCTAAGGGTCAATTTTACAGACCGATGGTTCCGTTTTCCTCTGAACCAACATCTTCTTTTTTCTCTCTCTCTCTCTCTCTCTCTAGGGTATGATCTGAAAATACTTGTACCATAACCAAATTGCAGATATTTGCTTGTCTTGATTTCAGAATTAGAAAATTGCTTTTGATAGAGCTGAATAGGAAGTTCATATTCTGGAGCTAAGAATTGGTTAATCTAAAACACATCTTTTTATAAAGATTAAAATGGATGACATATTGAATAGGAGTTAAGCTCACTATTTGGAGGATATGAACTACATACTCAGTCAGCCTAAGTAATAGAAATATGAGAGCAAATATTAAGAAAGTTTAGTAGGCAAATCTTAAAATGGAGATCATTAAACTAACTGGCAAGTTGTCCTTTCCCATGTGAGTTGGTTTTCTCTATTTTCTTTTGTACAGAAGATTTGACAAACTTCAATATTCTCCACTAAAAATGTTTACTCAAACTCCTAGCTGAATTGGAAACATGCTCTTAAAGGTCCTTTGCTGTGAAAGAAATCATACCGCTAACCCTTTGGTAGTGATCTTTCAAACTGTAGAAATGTATGTACATAAATTTTCCAGACTAACTTTCAAACATAACCATTTCATATGTTTAAAAACAAAATTCCAATTGACATACTCCTTTAATTTCCCTATCACCTAACCACACACAGGACAAACTGGAGCTCGCCTGCCTTCCCCTTATTAAACCATCTTAAACCTAAGCCTGTCTTGGATAACTCGTTTAACACCGTGGGCTGCTGTTGTGCAAATCAAGTAACATAACTTGTCACGTTTCCTTCCGCAGAAGGAACTATCAAATTGCTCCCAAGGACCTAGCCTCACAGTCAAGGGGGGCTTTTCACAGAACTTGTCATCAGCGACAAATGACATTTGTCGTTATAAGCTACTGAAATCCTTGCTTCTGATTGGTTATCAACATATTTGTCACTGATATTTGTCATTTGTCATTGAAAAAAGGCTTTGAGAAACGGTCCCAGGAATGAAGTAGAGATGAACATTATTGATGCCACGGTCCGTGGGCAGTTGGCTGGATTATGCGGATGACCACTAGTATAGATAGCGATTAAATCGTTGAGCTCTCTGGCCTTATTGGTCTTTTAATTCTTTGGAGATTTTGCGATAGATTTTGTAACTACTGTGAAGTTTACATCGTAGGGAAGTCAGGGGAAAGGTTTGCTTCCGCTAGCAGCTGTTAGCCCTGGACAGAAAATTAAATGATATCTCGATTCTCTCAAGGAATTTGTAGCCATGGTTGAGAGTTTGAAATAATTCAGACAATTAGTGATCTTAATTGGTCTCCAATTGTTCATCAATGTGGACAATTGTATCAGTATTACTAGTTTAGATAATTAATTGTTATCACAAACAAATTAGATTATTGATAACTGTATCTATGTAGCTATCTTTACTGTGGACAATGGTTCAAAGTTGTGACATATCAAATACTATCTCTTTTGAATGATCCCGTGATTACCCAATCATTGATAAGTTATCTATCATTACATGAGTATTACAGCTATTTATAATGACAATACAGAAGTCGTTAAGGCATTGATAAAGTCAGCAGTCAATTAAAGAGTACCGGTAATTGCCCATAAACATGAGGCAGAACAAATCCTAATTAAATCATACTAATTTGTTATAAAATGCAATGTCATCAAATCAATTTGACCTCCTTGTCATACTAATATCCTCTGTCAAAACTTCAGTAATGCAAAAGGTCTATCAGGGACCCGTTTCACAAACCCTTTTTTCAATGACAAATGACAAAAGTTAGTGACAAATATGTTGATAACTAATCAGAAGCAAGGACTTCAGTAGCTTATAACAAGAATTGTCATTTGTCACTGATGACAAGTTTTGTGAAACACCCCCCAGATGTTCAGAAAACTTCTGGGAAGGATAGACGTACAAAGGAAAAGCAGAAGACAGGTCGTATTAAACTGGTAGATAGAGGATGCAGATAGGTACATGAGGAAATTGAAGATGACCATGGAATAGGGAAGAAATATGATGAGGAGAAAAAGTAAACCCTCTTCATAAAATCTATATATATATATATATATAAGTATTTCTCAGTAAGTAAAGTTCAAAAAACAAAAAACAAATTGAGGGCACAAACAGTGTAATCTGAAAGCTCTGGAAAACAAGATCACTGCATTTCCTGATGCACTGCCAATAAATGAAGTGACAAGGTCTGTTCAATGTTTTTTGTTGTTGCCTTTTGTAATCAGTGATTACATAATCAAAGGATACAGTACTTTTTTAAATCAACATACCTATCATCTTTTGCTGATATCTATTCATCACAGATAGATAAATTTTACTGCACAAATCCAAAATCAAAACAACATTTCCTTCGTTTTGATTTTCTCTTTAACATAAAATCAAGTACTAAATTTGCATTTCTATGGCAAAATACAATTTTAATGATTTTCTCACTATTTTGTAAGGCTTGAGTATACCCTTCAAACAATCAAACAAGCATGTTTTTTGGCATACATATCATATCAACACTTAATTGCTAAAACAGGTGTACCTTCCAAGCATCTTTTTAATTTTTTTAACAATTCCATTCATGTTTTTAAAAATTTTATTACTTTGGCAAAATAAAATGTAAGTGAATTTAACCAGTCCCTTTAAATTCAAACATCAGGCACCTCTTGATATAAAACACGCCTCTCTCTCCTCACAGTACTTATAGGGTTCTGATATCAATATCACTGATGGTCCCAGGCAATAAAAGCAATCCATTTCCCCCTTTTTGTGTGGCTCTAACCTGTCACCGAGGATGATTTTAGAGAGGGGGGAAGTTTCTTTACCCTTCTCCAATCTCCATGGTGATCGGAAAGCCCCCTTCCTGCTATGGATTTACGGTCAGGGGGGTAAGCGAACGGATAAGGGGTCAAATTGTGATTGGGGTGTCGCTGGGTTCCTGTTGTGCAGGAAGCATGCTAGAGGTTTGATAACTGAAATCAATAGCAATTAAATTGTATGATTTGTATTTAATCACGCTGTCTCTTTTTATTCTTATCATAATTTATACTTTGACAAGTAATGCTCAGAGGAGTGATGATTAGAGAAGTAATTTTCAAGTCAACTTCTACACTTCTACATCATCAACTTTTTATATAAGAATATAAATGATGAATGTGGAAACATACTTTATTTACAACAACAATGTACTTTCTTTTTTGACTGAGTTTTGTGCACTTAACTTTGGCTGATAAAACTAAGCTCAATCAAATATGTTGATACAGTTTCCATTTATATTTGGTTAAACACAAAATTAGCTTACAGGCAAGTGATCATGCTCAAAAGGTTTGATATATAGTTAACAACTAAATTATGCATACCCTTACTAAGTTTTTGTAAATTTTTAAGTATGTGAAAAATTGTTTTGTCCTGATTTTAATATGCTTCTTGAGAATATGACAAATTAAAAGCTACATCTAAAAGTATTCAACAAAGCCCTAATTCAACCAGTCCACTTTACATTATTGATTTCCAAAAAGAAATAAGAACAGCAAATTTACAAGGGGCATGAATAATTCAGTTGTTAACAGTAAATATTGGATAAATAGAAAATTAGCTTATAGACAGGTGGTCATTCTAAATAGGTTTTTATATAGATGTACCTTATCCTAACAATTCAAGTGTTTAACACACTGACCTTAAAGCAACTGAGCAGGTGGAATTTCCACAGAGGTGACAAACTGAAATGTCAGGTTTCAATGGATATGTTTTTCGATGATTTATTAATAGGATTGAAGAAAAAAAAAGATCAAGTTTATACTGCAGTAAAATACTGCGATGTACATAATTCGTGTTGGGAGTCATAAGGGTCTTCCATGATGTAATATATATTTGCTTTGTATTTTGTATGTTTGGTGTATTCTATTTTGTTGTTGTATGTTTTGCTTTTATATGGTTCAATTTATATTTTTAAAAAGACTTAGGTTATGAGGATATGAGTTCTTGCCAATCTAGCTTTCAGTGTATGGTATAGATGACTCTACTCTTTCCACAGCACAATGCATTTAAATAATAATGAAAATAATAATTATAAAATAAAAAAATAAAATAAAAAATTAATAATAACAATTATACAAAATAATAATAATAATTATAAAAAATAATAATTATTATAAAAAATAATAATAATAATAATTATTATAAAAAATAATATTAATAATTAAAAAAAAAATAAAATAAATAACAATATTAGTACTACTGGTACTACTACTACTACTACTACTGATTTGTTTAGTGCATATCAGAAATATGTTCCTATGCACTGTAATGGAGAAAGGAAAGAAAAGAAGAGAGAAGGAAAGAAAAGAAGAGAGAAGGAAAGAAAAGAATAGAGAAGATAGAGACATGCTCAGTATATCTCCTTAAGTCATTAGTTAACATTGAAAATTGTTTCTGGAAAAAAAAAATGATTTAAGAGAAGCTTTGAAGCTTTTAACAGTATCACAATTTTTGATATATTCTGGTATTTTATTCCAAATCTCTAGATGCATCCTGGAAAGAGCGTGACCCGTAGAACTTTGTATAAATATTTGAGGGAAAGTAAGGAGGGACTTTTTGGAAGACCTGAGGTTTCTGTTCGGTATATATACTCACAAATAATAATTATAGTACCGGTACATGAAGCTCAAACATGTATATCAGTTCTCAACGAGCTTATTTCTAAAATGATTCTTGACAAGTTTAATACCAAATGAGGAAAGTAATCATCTAAGGTGGATTAACCCCCTCATAGTCACCACTACACCGATTCCTTCCTGACCCTACCACTTGTAGGGTGCGTTCAAGCTATTTTTTTAAGCTAGAATCACAAACATGAATCACAAATAAAAACGCAGTTAACAAACACGGTTACTGCGGGAGAGCGTTTAAGCGATTTTTCATCAACGCTGATTCTCGCTCATTTCAAGCTAAGCCACTGCTCATCACAATGTGCAGTTTGACCCAGGAAGTATAGGTCAACTACGCCGCATGCTTTCTGTCTGTGTTTACGGTCGACTGTCGGTCAAACCAGAACAGGCCACGATTATGACGTCATAGAATCATAATTGAGATCTCCGTTCGTTCAAGCGAATTTTAGTGACCGTGATTCTCCAGAATCATTATACAAAATGCATCTTTTCAGCGTTTCATGTTTGTGTTTTTAAACACGTTTATTTTTGCAACCGTGTTTTAAACTAAACGTCTTTGAAGACCGTGATTCTAGGGTGAAAAAGTGTCGATTGAACGCACCCTAGACCGATTCCTTCCTGACCATACCACTTGTAGACGGGTGTCTTCGAGTAGCAAACACCCGGAGGGGCTAACGTAGCGACATGAGTTTGCAAACTTGGGAGGTGTCGAGAGCCAATAGCCCTGGGACTGGATCAAATTGGAAAATGTGCTGACTGTGTGTTGGGGGCAGGAGGCCATGTTTGAAAGTGATATGTAACATACTGAATGTGTGATGCGATGGATGAATTGAATGAAGGAAAATATGAATGATAGAAAGAATAGATGGTGATTGCATGGAGATGTGCATTTGAAATTTCTTGTCTTTACACTAGTGTTATATGTAGTCACTACAAGAGACTCTAATATTTTATAACATTAGTTATTTGGATATCTAATTATTATTTGAATTTCTCTATACTCTAGATATGATTTAGCTTCATTTTTCTAAAATATTATCATTTTATTTTCATCTCTTCAAGTAGATTTTTTTTCTTTCTTCACAAAGTACAAAAGTCCAATACAAGTAGACTCTATGAATGTTTATGCCAAATAAAAATCTGAGTAAAGTTTTTTTTACAAATGTTCTTTCTTGATTTCCATTCATTTCTTCATCATGAACACAAGCATGTTTTCCTGTTTTTCCCCCTTTCCTACAGTGAGATTGTTATCAAATAACCATACTACAACTCAAGGTATAACATCTACACTCTCAATCACTGTGTGCTCCAGAAATGCTAATTCCTTAAATCTCCCAAGCGTCTCTCAAAACAGGTGTCGCCTCTAAATTCAACGTCTTCATTACAATCGAAAGGGCTGTCTCATTCAAGAACTGCCTGCACGCGTACATCACCCTGTAACATACACTCTTTTGGTTGTACTCTCCAAGAAGAGCATGACAAACAGAACGAAACAGTTGGCAGGAAATTACAGAGAGCCAGCGACGTCTGCTCTCCGCGAAAGGAAATATGGGTCGGCTTACTTATGTATCTGCTATTCCTCCACCCCGGCGTATCAAAAACATTTGATTTTGCTCAGCCTGCGGGGGTTCGCAATCCCATCGAAGGCCACGCAAGTGACCTGGTTTTTTGTTATCTGTTTATAGGAAGCATCCGTCCTCGCACCCCCATTAATCCCCCTTCACGCAACCCCTTTACCCCTCCTCAGACTTGTGTTGGGAGGGATCCATGCGTTAGGAGGTGAACGCCCACCACAGACCCTGCCAAATATAGAGGGAATGATAGATATCGGCTTCTGGTTGAGTGTGTCAACGACACCCTCGTCTATAACACAAGAGTCGGATGTTGTCTTCCTCGGTGCCTTTGGGTGGAGAAGGTTTCGCGTGTCACGAATGTGCCTCCCATGAATGACAAGAGCACTTATCATTCATTCAGAGCGAGAAGAGCGTTACCTCCGTGTTAGAGTGTATGAGTTAATGCCCATCTGGCTCCAAACAGACGATATTTCCTTCTCAAACATTCGCTTCCTCAAAATAATAATAATTCCAAGGATTAAGTCTTGTAAGGTAGCCCTATGACACCTGTTACTTAAGCATATGCTGGTATCAGTGCCGCTATCAATTGTGGGGGTATTATCTGAAACTAGAATCAGGAATTGTTCTACATCAGGGTCCGTGCTCAACAGATGTTAAACCAACAACACTACAGGACAATTTCATCTTGCATATGTTTATGATATCATATTGACATCTGACAGTGTAAGAAGTGTTTTTGTAGCATCTTAAAGAAAAGGTTCCCATGAACTGATTCCTGCATCGTGAAGTATACTTTGCCATTATGAAGTTGCTAGTTCTTTCCTTTACTATTCAACACAATTCATTGTCAGTAGCAAACTTATGCATGCATCATGCAAGTATAATTGTATGCTCAAGACAAAATCTAGAGTTATCCTCAATTTCCCGTAAAAGGAAAAGATGATTACAATGTCTTAATTGGATGGGCCTAAATGGACCTTACCAGCTGACCATTAGACCACACCTGTGGTGAAAATTGTTTCCCGGTCCATTTTCTACACTAACCTCACTTTGAACTTAAGCTTTGAACTAAAACAGTTTACCTTACCATATCACCCAAACCCTAAACCTATACCCTTAAAAACCCAGTGCTAACCTAACCCTAACCCTGACCCTGTATCTTTGGCGAAATAAAAGCTCTGAGAAAAACTTCCTGGACCAAATGTCGAGTTACCTAGAGACCAAATCATTCTTCCTAAAAGGAAACTCTTTTTAAAGCCCCTCTGCACTAGTTTGGCCAGGATGGATTAGACCTCCCTGCAAGGTCACTGACAGATGGTTATCTCATCAAATCAGCTCTCATTCAAAATAAGAAAAAGATGACCATGGGGGATACCGCATTTTTGGGCTGATAGAGGGCGCAAGTAGCTATAAGTAGTACAATGGGGCTTAAAAGTTTTTGATGACGACCCTCACCTTTGCTGTCTGACTTGCAGACGATGTACTCCGGGTCTCCACCGACGATGTTCCGGTGCTTCATCCAGAAGGAGATGGAGAATGTGGAGGTCAGGTTGTTGGGTGGGGCAAACTGCTCGGGAACGATGACCGCATCCTGGACACCATCAAACTGGTAGATCTGGTCGCTCTCGTTGCCATTGTCCGAAGTCAGTTTCTTGGTCCACTGCTCGCCGGCGTTGGGGCGGGGCAGGAGATCGTAGGTGCCTGCATCAGCGTCTATATAGAAAAAGGTGGGAGGGAGGGACAGGAACGGAGAGAACAGAAATCAGTAATGTGCAGTTTGGTTTTTTCAAGGCTGGAACTATAAATGCTGTTTTTATTCTGCGGTCTATAGCAGAAAGGGCCGCAGAGTTTAGCACAAACTTCATAAAAGCTACAACTCTCAAACCTAGACCAACCCCTCTCGATTACTCGCAACATTCAACATCATCATGAATACCTAACTCCGCCATCCCTCTAAAGAAATTGCTTTTCCATGCATTATAAAAGTAGATTCAGATATTACACGCTTTATCACTTGACAAAATTTGCAGCAAAATATGAAATGTAAACCACTTCACTTCACTTTATCAGATAAAAGATGGATTATTGAATGCACATACAGCAAGGACTCTTTAATGTTTGTAGGCATGTTTTTTTAAAAACCGTAACATGTTGCCTCCTGCTATTCATTAACGTCCAATTTTCGCAGTGGCAGATCTTTGTGGTTTTACAATACAGGTATATGTCTGAACAGGATTTAGGAAAGAAAGAAAGGTACAATCTTCAAACTTACTGCAAAGCGTGCGCTGTGACTGCGTGGAGTAGGTCTCCCTGTCGCACCCGAACCCGATATGATCGGTCTGAAGGGTCACGGTGGTGGTCAGCGACGACGAGTTGCACACCAGACGTCCGCAGGTGTCCAGGAAGGCCTTGGGCGCCAATGCGGTGGCCTTTGAGCCCGGTAGGTACTCGATGCGCTTGGGCACGCCCTTCCATCCCGGCTGGCACTGCTGCGAGACGTGGATGTTGATGGGGATGGTCTCGCTGCAGAGACCGCTGCAGTCGCACGACTTGATCTGGAGGGAGTAGGTGGGTCCACCGTCTGATGTCAGGGGTGAGACGGCAGAAATACGACCTGGAGATGGAAGAGAGGAGAAGTGGAAGAGGAAGAGAAATTTAATGATTTGATCCTTAGTAAGATACTCAATAGATTCATGTACATGTTAGACACAACACTACTGTCAGTTTTTATTCATGATTCTCATCTTTTGATAAAGCAACAAACAACAACTTTGACATCAACAGCATCAACAACAACAAAAATGTAGCAAAACACAAGTTCAAAACTGCCCTTTCTGTTAAATGGGGTGAGTTGCTAAAATAGAAAAAATTTCATACACCTGCATTTGTTTTACTTAGAGTAATCGCCAGTCTGAAGCCCTAATATACAGATGCCCATCTAAAACTTTACACTCTACAAGAAAATGTTTGATATTAATATCATGAACCAAATGAAAGGGTGATTCTTAATACTAATAACAAAGGCAAAATGGTGGTTGAAGTTGTCATCATACTGGTACCGGTAAGCAAAATTCTAAATTTTCTAAAATGGCCTTTCTTCAAAGAACACAGACTGCAAACAGAAACAGTGTCAAATATTGCAGCCTGCTAAGATCCATCGAGTTTGACATTTTAAGTAACCTACTTATCATCGCTTTCCTCCAAGAATTCCCCAAAGAAACATCACCGTGTCTAGCGTACCCCAATCAATTATAGTATCAGCAATTCAGCAATACTACCCTGCATCCTAAATTGATAATAAAACACTTCTGCCCTAATTTCTTACTCATAAGGTGAGAAATAAGAGAGTTCCTCAGGCAATCAACCCATGCATTATGCGTCTGAGGGCATTATTACAGTTCCTCGCTTTCTTTACTAGGATTTAATTTGAGCGCGGTTTAGCGGTCAAGCCTCCGCACAGTGGGAGACTAACTCAAGACGTATGTCATTTGCTCTCAGCTAGCCTTGGTTACCAGGAGTTTGGTTGAGATGTCATTGGTAAAGATATTTTGTAGTAGTCAACCAAATCCACCCTGTCACAATGTTAAAGAACAATAGGACTAATTCATGAAAAATTCCTCAGTGTTTGTAAAGGCATTCCTTTTCCTCATTGAACCCATCTTTTACATGTCTGAAATCCTTCCTATTGTTTCACAATGCCACTTTGTAAAAATAATAAAAAAATGAAACATTTAAATCGATCAAGAACATGAAACAAAATTGAGCAAAATGCTGATTTCCACTACGGTTAGCTTAAATGTTTACTTAAGCACATAAAGTTTTTGCTAAGAGAACAGCACTGTTCTTGAACATTCACAGTAATCAATCTGAAAGGAAAGTTCATGTTCTTTTAGTAGACAGCACACAGATCGATGTGATCGATTAGCTAGAATGAATTGCTCACTGAGATCCAGGGGGCAATTTTTTGAAGCCAGTAGGCTCATGCATGACGCCATAATGTCTCTAAACTTTAACAACATTCACAAGAATGTTCAATGTACAGTGAAACCTGCATAGAAGGACAGCTCATAGAAGCTACAACTAGCGGTCTTTATAGGCAGGTGGGTGTTAATACACAGGTTTTCTTCAACGTATGTTGCAATGAGAAGGAACGTTTCTAGGGAAACAAACAGTGGTCTTTATAGGCAGGTGGATGTTATAATACACAGGTTTTCTTCAACACATGCTGCAATGAGAAGCAACGTTTCAAGGGAAACAATCGTGGTCTTTTTAGCCAGGTGGGTGTTAATACACAGGTTTTCTTCATCACATGTTCCAATGAGAAGCAATGTTTGAAGGAAAACAAATCATGGACTTTATAGGCAGGTGGATGTTAATACCCAGGATTTCTTCAACACATGTTGCAATGAGAAGCAACGTTTGAAGAGAAACAGATCGTGGTCTTTATAGGCGGGTGGGTCTTAAGACACAGGTTTTCTTCAACACATGTTGCAATGAGAAGCAAAGTTTCAAGGGAAACAAATCATGGTCTTTATAGGCAGGTTAAATGCCATTGAAACGTCTCCAACACTTCAACATCTACTTTAGATCTAGGCTTAACAACAAAAGACAAATTAAGTTTGGTTTCATAGACTACTACCACACTTCCTTTTTTGTTTGTTGTCTTCGATACAGCAGTCATTAAGAAATTACCCCTTCGCTATATGCCCTGCAACATATAACCCGAGAATTGAACTTGCTAAAGCATAGTACAGTTAGTCTTGTAAACTAGACTGCATGCTACATCCTGTTGTTGACATGTAGATTCACTTCATAGAAAATTGAGTACCGATTTATGACTCGTCTCAAGTGACTGTAAGCATCTGCTTATATCCATTTGAAGATCATAGATGAGAATTATACTAGCTGATTGATGAAACAAATATATTTCAACATTTTAGCGAAGGTTTTCTACTCTATTTGAATGAAATAATCAAAGAGTCTGAGAGCTGGAGACTACGATCCCAATGCCCTGCAGAATGTCATTACATTAGGCCCAATAAGGAGTTTGAGTGACAGAGTTTTCCTCGCTTTCCTGCGCTGCTCACGATCCCAGATTCTTAAAACAAGAAGCAGTGTATGAGAAAGTCATCGAACATTGGCACACTTTTTCTTCCTAATTCTAATTTTGATGATTTATTTCCATAATTCATCATTTCTTAATGAAATTTCCCCGAATGTAATTTAGGTTTATTAATCTGATTGACAGCCCTGTGTGATTAACCTACAATATATTTGATGAAGAACAGTTGAACAAGAGGGAAAACAAATGGCAGAGAGAAAAATCAATATGTACACAAATGTTTGATCACCCTTCTCTCTCTCTCTCTCGCTCTCTCTCGCTCTCTGTATTGAAATTGATCTCTCCCTCTGTATTTGTTTTACATGTATATCATCCTTAAATCAACCCTTCAAAGACCAAATGAAGAAATGCCCTGTATGAAAGTCGATATAATTTATTTTTTTAACAGAGCAAAAGGATTATTTTCCCCTCTTGTCACACAATGCAAAGTGTAGTATTGCTGCGATAAATTACATTTGGCTAATTCTGCATGTATGAATTGTTTTCTAATCTAACCTAATTAGCCCTAAAGCCAAGATCTGATCATCTTCATTACTTATGATTACCGGTATCTGTTCTTGAAAAATTGACAATACAGCTAACCTTTAATCATTTTCATGATTGATTAGTTTGATTACCTACAAGGAAAACTTGGGAAGTATCCTAATCATGTTACAATTTAATCATTTTCATGATTATTCATGATCAAGACAGAAATTTTCATCCTTAACAAAAATTAGAATCACTCACATGATTACTCATGATCCTAACTGGCAAAAAGTCAAAATTAAGCTGAATTTTAATCACCTTTATGAATGATTCTCTATGATAAAGATTGGGAAAATGTCACAATCAAGTTGAAATTTAATCATCTCCAGGACTACTTATGAATGAGACTGAAAGAAATTAGTTATTTACATGAACTCAATCTCTATCTAGTCTAGCAAACCTTATATTATTCCAAGGAAATACTCTGCTCATTCTTGACAGCAAGATTGTGATCTCTCATTAGGTCGTTTTGACCTTCATGAATCCAAACAAACTTCTACTTAATGAAGCAGACGTACTCCTCACTCGTATGCACTAATTGGCTCTCATAAATCTTGGAATCTATTTCGTTCTGCCTTCAGAACGGTCCCATGAGGAGAGCGGATATGTTTGAAGTTGCATCTACGCATTTGTACTAAAAATAAGGAAACGTGTTATACTCAATTTCCATATCTGATATCATTCTGTGCATGAGTTCAAATAAAAAGTATAAATATATGATTTCTTTATTGGCTTCTGTAAATCTTGGACTCCCTTTTCTCTCTCCTCTTTCAGCTTCCAAAATGGTCCCTCGAGAAAATGTAAAAGGTCTGAAGTATTTTTTAACACGGCTTTTCTAAAAATTAAATTATATATCTGATATCTTTACATGATTTCTCAAGACTTTCATTAGAAAATAGTGTTCCTATTTTCACGAAGTGATGATAGTGAGAAAAATCTGCACGCAAATTGTATGCGATTTCCATTCACTACTGTCACTTCGTGAAAATAGGGACGATATGGCTAATGACAAATGTAATTTTCATTCCCTTCTCTCTATCTTGTGTTCTCTCTCTTTTTCTCTCTTTATTTTGTTCTTTCACACTCTGTAACCCATCTCACACTTTCTTGCTCTATGCCTTCCTCTCACTCTCTCCATTACTCTCCCTTCCCCTCTATGTCTATCCCCCTCTCAATCTCTCCCTTGGTTTTGCCAGCTCTATATCCTCTTCTATTTTTCTCTTTTTATCATCCCCTATTATCCTAAATTTCCTGTGAACTCAAATTTATCCACTGTGAAATCTTCTATCATCAAGCCCCGTCCCTCAGGCTTAATTCAGAATGTCACGACGCTCCTTTTGTCAAAATATTCGCTGGAATATAACTCTAGATTTCCAACAATATTCCTGCAAATCAAATATTTAATCCTTTTTTATCTTGCATTTCCCTGGCAATTTCGAAACAGCTACATGTAGCATGGACACAATAATTCCCATTGTACATGTAATTGCAAGCAATACATCATGAATGTTTCTTTCTCTTCTGCCTCCCTCAGTTATTTCAGATTTCATTCTGATAAATTTCGTTCTGATAAATTGCATTAAGGGCAGAATGAATTTTAAAATCAATGTACAGCATTTCCATATGGATCGGGGCAATATCTCATTTTTTTTAATTTGTATTTATTTGATTGACTACCGCTCAATTTACAAGGATTCAACCAGATTTTATTTACAACGCTTCTTTTTCCATCTGTTACCGAACATATAAACATGATATCCTGCCATGTACTGGTTTATACAAATGTTTAAAAAAAAAAATCATATACTGTATTACTGGGATATTCCATTTCATTTTATATATGAACAAAATATGAAAGTCAGATCACTATTCACAACATGCTAAAAATCTTACTTCAATTAGTTCAAGAAAATGACAATAATGCCCTTCTAGTTCTCAACAGAGTATACTGCAGGTGTAATTTTTCATAATTTCTATAAGGAGGCTTCTTCCAGAGTTTCGATTTTGAGAAATTTGCTTTCTTAAAGTTAACCAGAAATGGACTGCTAACACTATCGCAGTGGGAATAATTGCAGATTTAACATTGCATGCACAAACACTTTAAAACGAGGAGAGGAAGCTTACCCATTACAAAAATATTTGTTTGCCTCATTTTTTATTTCTTTTTTGCCTGACATTTATGTCAACTGGCTGGCAGAAATAATAAGAACAAACTGCATTTTGCTAATGGCAAAGATTTGTTATCGCATCGCATTTCGTAGAGTTGACATAAAAGCTCTTAGGCTGGACACAAATGGCCGGAAGATAAAAAAATTCTTTATAAAAAATAGCAGAGTGTAATGAACCCTTTTTATTGATGTTCTCAAGACTTTTACAGATGTGGATATAAAAGCGAAAGTAATAGATAAAGATACCAGAAATAGGCAGCAGAGGGATAAACACAAAAGAAAAGAAAATTATGAGCATAGATGCTATTCTTCAAAACACCCGATAAAAAGAACTGATATTTAGTGCCTGAAGCATTTACGACTTTCCTAAAAGTACAAAGAAGAAAATATATCAAGATTATGGAAGATGGAAAAGGAAAATAATATGTAACCTGACATTTATAAAAGCATGTGTATGGCCTATATATATTAAGTTTTTTGGGGTGAAAGTCCTATAAGATGTTACTTTAATAAATCATGTTTCTTATTGATGTTTCTTCTTCTTTTTCTTTTATAAACTTAAGTGGATCTTTATTCGAACTTTGTAAAAAACAGACATACCCGTATACATTTCTTGGAAACAGATGGACTATTTTATACAAAGGACCATACCTTAACAAATCAAACACTTCAAGAGAAACAGAATTAGCAGATTGATAATATAAAAAGGCTATATTTGAACAAATTTGATATTTTCACGGAGGTTACTATACATCAATGATATTTGGACCAATCTGCGCAGTTCGACATTTACATCAATGTCAATTTTGCAGCCTTTTCAGTGGAAAATACCCATTAACAAATTTGTTTGACTGGACACATATCAAACTACCTGTGAATCAAAAGCCCACATTTCTGCTTGAATTTCTAGGAAAACTTTGGCTATTCTATCCCCAAATGAGAGAGAAAGTGGGGAAAAAGAAGAAAAAGGAGAAAAAATGCTGATCGGGAGAGCTGGAGGCGTTTAAAACACCTCAATCAGTATAATGGAGAGGGACTGAGGGTTAAAAAAAAAGGAACGGGTCGTTTAGGAGAAGGTTCGTAAGCCATCTCGTTCTCTATCATACAGATGCGGAAGAATATCACGGCAGAAACATTCCATGAAAAGGAAGGCTCTTGATGTGATCATATATCTTACATGTAAATGTAAACCAGAAATGAGACAAAATATTGCAATAACTCTGATGCCAGATATTTGCATAGTCCCATGTAGTCCCATGTAACCACATCTGTGTCCAGTTCTTTTCCTTCATTTAAAATCAATGAAAGTTATGAGTTTTTGAAGTTGCGATCAATTAAACAAAAATTGGCAACTCTGTGTGACGAATCATGCGAGGTTTCCTCCTATTTTTTCTGTAAAAAAAAAAGAAAGAAATTTCTATTTTCCCTAAAGAAAGTTTTCAATCATACATATACCCTAGATATAAATATTGCAAATATGTTTCTATTCAACGCCTGAATGGAAAACAATCCATCATCAATAACTAAGAAAATGAGAGTTTCTTTCACTGACCTGTTACTCTCTTTTTTCTGCTTCTATCAAAAATTTAAAACCAACTTAATATCTGGGTTGACTTCCCTTTGAAAGGCAGGTAAACTATGCTATCGTACTCTTCTCATTGTGGGGAAAATTCAAGAACATTTTATAATCCATCATCAATAACTAAGAAAATGAGAGTTTCTTTAGCTGACCTGTTCCCCTCTTTTTCTGCTTCTATTAAAACCAACTTAATATCAGGGTGGACTTCCCTTTGAAAGGCAGGTAAACTATGCTATCGTACTCCTCTCATTGTGGGGAAAACTCAAGAAAATTGTATTAAACCCTTTGGCTACGGGAACTGAGTGGTCCCTGTGTTAACTCTATGGGAATGAAAAAAATCAGTAGTCAATGAGTTGATGATGAAAAGTTGAGAGCACTAAGCAAAGACGTTTAATATTTTCAGCTGTCAAGCTGTGAGGGCAGCTTGGGATTCCTTGGTGTCTGACGAGGGGGATTACCCATCCATCATTCCATAGACGACTCATCCATCATCAACCAGGTACCCCTTCTACGAATTAGCGCTTTCTTATTTCTTCTACGAACCAGCACCTTGTTTCTTGTATCAACCAACAATTTTGTCTGTTTTAGAAGAAGGGCAGTCTGGCTTTAACTTACATATGTTTATAAACAGAGTAAGAACCCTTCTGGCTCTGAAAAGACAATTTCTTTTACCAACCAGTAACTATTACTTCTTCTACTGACCAGCAACCGTTTTTCTTCTATTTCTTCTATCAACCAGCAACTATCAACCAGCAATCATTATTTCTTTTATCAACCAGTAGTCATAATTTCTTCAATCAACAAGCAACTGTTATTTCTTCTGTGTAATTTCCCTCTGGCTCTCAACAGAACGATTTCCCCTATCACCCAGCATTTCACTTCTTCTAACAGTGCTCCCCAGTAAAGAAATTACAAACAACACATTTACAGGGCAGGTCTCTCCTATTATTACGGTACAGATAAATCTGAAATTCCGAAATTGCTTCAAGATTTGTTTTCTAAATCACTTGTTTCTCTTCTCTCTTATCTATTCATCAGACGTATCATTTCTTCCGGAGCATGAAAGTCTCTGATAACACATGAATGTAGCTAGAGCCCTAGGAGTATACAATTTTCTGACAAAACAGAAGAAATCTGAAACAAGTATACGACAGCTTTGGGTCTTAAAAGCCTCTCTGTTTTTGTGCCAAAGCATACAGATGGAGACATCCCTAATTGTATGCCTGGTTGTTTCATTGTTTATGGAATCTCATCTGCACACCCAATACTAAATCATCTTGGATGGAAATATCCCCTAGGCTCCAACACTTGACATGACGATGACCCATCTCGGCTAGTCTGCACCCAAGGTGTTATTTCATTGTTTTTTAATCATTTACAGAAAGGGCTGTAAGCGGTGAGTGTGAGGGAAAGCAATGAATCAATTGTTCAGAATATCGGTTAAAAATCGCAAGTCATCAGTGGGTGATGATAAGTAATAAATCAATTTGAATATGTCGTAAATATGAGCTGGTAATAACAAATTTAAAAAAATACAAACATACACAAGGCTATCATCTATTGAGAGCGAGGAGAGTGTTAACTGTAGGTAAAATGATAGGAGTGTTATAATGTCCTTTTGGTTCTTAACACAAGCCACATGCCTCTTCCTGCTAACAAAAATGGTTACCGATACAGACAATACCGAAACCTGTAAAATATCTGATTTATCAAACCCTAAAACGTCAACTTTGGAGAGGACCTAAAGCCGTCGGTCCTCTGGTTGCTTAAACTAGCATTTATGCTTTCTTAGCTGTCAGGTAAAATAACCACCACTAAATTACCCCTTCACAACCATCTCCCTTCATCACTTGACACTCGCTATAACACGGAAACATACAACAGTCATCAACAGAGTTTGGAGGCAAGACTACATAACAGCCATCAACGGCGGCGTTTGGAGGCAAGACTACACGCAATCCATGACTAAATATTTCATCACATGTTATCCGTGTCATCCCTCATCAGGCGATGCAATCCCCCATCCAGGAGAACACTCCCAGAGGACGTCCACATAGCATGGCAATCTCGAGGTAGGAATGAATGTGATCCAAATCGGTACGGAGCTCGGGGGGCACCTATTTGTTTCCTTGTGGATCGTAATTGCAATGTGGGGGTACGTGGTAGTTAAGGGTGAGGAGAAATCTATACATTATGGTCTAATCTGTTTCATGATTTGTTTAGGCCTACTGTTTTCTGCTGTATATTTTCAAACTGTAAACATCAGGGACTTGTTTCACAAAGCCTTTTTTTCAATGACAAATGAAAAAAATCAGTTACAAATCTGCTGATAACCAATCAGAAGCAAGGATTTCAGTAGCTTATAACACAAACTGTCAGTTGTTACTGATGACAAGTTTTGTGAAACGGGGCCCTGGTTGGGTGTACTGTACATTCATTAGAAACGTCAATATGTCATTATGTTAATTTACAGAAATCTGAGATCGAACAGGAATCAATGAGGGGTTACATCTTCTGCTGATTAACTTTAACTTTAACTGGTTAACTTTTGTAATTGTACACAATTAATGCCCCTCTGATCTCAATCAGGAGACAATGCCACAGTATTACATGTTAGTTCTATCTAAATATCCAACACATGTACATGTAAGACGTACATGTACTCTCTATGTTTAAAGGTTGATGCCCTTCTTGTCTGAAATAACCAATATATTTAACCAAAAAACATCTTCTCTCTTATAACATCTTTTCCAAAGACTCAGATTCCCTCTGAACTTTCTTCTTCCCGACCCATGCAGATCATTTCCATCACGACATGAGTACCACTGTCTTTCAGATGAAGAAATTCATCCAACATTTTCCAATCTTCAGTAGATAGCACACTATCCCATATTCCCTCATCCTCTTTCGCAGCCAAACAAAGGCGAGCATATCACGACCGTGTAACTCACGCCGCACTCATTACTCAAACGCATCCTCCAAAAACACTTGGAACACCGTAGGAACGCAGATCTCCGCTGCGATACAGAGCACTGCCCCCGAAGCGCTCTTTCCCTCTGTGTGTGCAAGAGCTAGGTTATCTCTCTCCTTATTGCAGGTGTAATAAAATCGCCAAGGAAGGATGTGTAAATACCCTAAAAAAATAACAACTCCTCACGGACTTGACCTAAATCTTCTGTCTCTCTTGCATTACCCTTTTGTTAACGTTCATCGCCAACCGTAGATGTTGCAAATCGTGCGTGGGGATATTAGCATCAGGGGGGTGTTTCACAAAACTTGTCGTCAGTGACAAATGACAGTTGTTGTTATAAGCTACTGAAATCCTTGCTTCTGATTGGTTATCAACAGATTTGTCACTGGTTTTTGTCATTTGTCTTTGAAAAAAGGCTTTGTGAAACACCCCTCAGGAGGTGGTTCAAGAAAGGATGTCAGCGAAAAGCCAGGCACCACAGGCTAGTTTTACAACAAGACTACCTTTAACACGAAGTGGTGTTATGATGGGTAGCTGGTTTACTTTGGGGATGAAATATGATTCCATGGTATCTAGATGTTTTTCTCTGCTTCTCTGTATTGCAATTCCTTATGACGCATGTTCATTCTCATCATGAAACTGCATGTCAAAGAACGAATCAGTGTTTCATTTGAGTAAGGTTTTCATGAAAATGTGTGTTCAGTACAGTGTTGTCTTTAAAGACTCTTGTAATCGCTGCCATATTATCAAACAAGTTAATACGCACAGTACTCTTCACCTAATAAGAAAGAAAATGTATAACAAACTCTTACTTTATGCAAAGGAATTCTGCAAATCAAACTTCTTTGTATTCTGTTTTTAAATCTAATCTAACAAAATTATTTCCTTAATCTAATTAAAAAGAGTTTGTTATAATGAGGTTCACCTGTACTGCTTTCATGTTTATTACAAATCATTCCCTGTAATGATCAACATGTTTATGATAGACACAACAAAACTGAGGTCTCTCCCTAATAAAGCCCCCGTAGGGTATTGACAAGATAACATCACAATGAATGTACATTGAAACCACCTGACAATACGAGTGCATCGTCACCAGAGCGCGCACCACAAATTTCCGAACATATGCAAATGAGGAGCTACACAACGCCGCCGCGGCAGCCACGGACGAGATTACCGCACAATGCCCGTCACGAGGCAGAGCGGTTGAATCGCGGAAAAAAACACTGTTTGCGATCGTCATAACGAGAACTGCACACCTTGGGGAAGTAACCAATACGCCTGTTTTGATTTAACGTTTCATTTATTGTTTCAAAGGACCCGGATGGACAAGGTTCCTCTTGTCACGGAAGACACGCCAGGATGCGGCTTTCTAAACGGTCTGTAATTGTTCGCGAAGAAAACACAATCATCTACGGTGAACTGTAAACATGTGGGTGTACCTGCGTAGCCAGATAGTGTTACATGGAAAGGCCTGTGTAAATGGCACTGAAATTGATAGAAATATTTGTCTACTATTATTTGATAGATGTGGAATGAAGAATATATATAGAGATCAAATGACATGGAAGTTGGAAATAAATATGTTTGCGGTATCAAATACATCTAGTATTTTCTACATTTCTTTTAACCATCAACTGCAAATGCTATCGTGCAGTTAGGATGTGCTTTCTGATTTCAATATTCTATCTGCACCGCAAAGGGAATATGTACATTGTAGTGTGATATTTCTCTATTTGTTATTTAACTCGATATGCTCCTCTTTACACACTATTGCTCTTCTCAGGAATGGTCTGCTTCAGTCATTTTACACCAAGTTTAACTTACTTCCAGCTCTCAATTAAGTTCTCAACAGAGGATCAACATGTAAGACCAATCAAGAAAGCATTATGAAAAGCAAATTACACACTTTGATCTCTCAATCACCAGGTTGAGGGTTCAAATTAATCCTTAGCCAATATTTATGCCTTAAGATTATGGCATTTTAACCAAAAAAGACTCTCTTAACCCAGGTGCTTACCACAACTATCTTGTAGAGAAGATGTACATTCCTTGATAAACATGTACATGTATGCTTTATGCATTGCATTTTGACACCAAAGCCTTAACCAAGGTATTATTTGTAGTTTTTAATGTCATTATAGAATTAGAAACGTTCAAACTTTGAAAAAACATGCCAAAACTTCAACGTGTGGTGCTATATGATCTAATAGGTAGTTATAGACTTTAATGGCTCGCCATATATGTAAATGAGGCTACCATATCTCTACACATGTGGAACAGCTAGGCTCTGTGAAGTACATGTACTTGCATGATATATGCATAAAGAAGAGACACTTATAATATCATGCTGTAATCTGAGACCACTACATAAGAACTGGACCAGAACCAAGTACCCTATTTGTTACTTCGCCAAGAACCCGCTAAGAATCTTCTTCTACTCCTAATGTATCTACCAGAGAGGACGTAGATAACCTCCAAGAATGCCAGACCGTAGATGCCACCTTTCCCATCCACTGGTCCTAAGGGCACTGTCAGATTGATTGGGGAGAGGGGAAAAAAAAAAGGGGGGGGGGGGCACATCCAACCAACGCCCCCTATTAAAATCAACACGCTTCACGTGCATGTAGCCTAAATGCACAAAAGAGTGCCCTTTCCCCCATTTTTGTTTACCCGTAAGGCACCTGAAAACTTTGCTTATTGTTAGAAATTCTTATGAATGGTGCCTCCCCCCCCCCTCCCCCTCCTCTTTAGAAACACCCTGGATCCGCCATTGGTCCTAAGGGGTGGATGATTAGGGAATCGGGATAGAAGTGGTAGATGCGTTATCTCAAATGAAGATGATAATTGGGGGTGTCAGATCTTGGTCTCTGCAGAATGGAAGGGGTGATCGGCAAGGGAGAGGGGTGACGATTTAAAGGTAAGTGGTAGCTTCGGATTTCCTTGCGGGCGATTCAGACCAATTGCTTCCAGATCAAACTAAATGCCTTCAGGGCCACCACAATTATAGTATATTTTGTCATATGTTGTCTTTAAGAATAAGAATGGCATTATACTCTGTGTTAAATTACATGTATATGAGTTAATGCCTTTATATGGCTCCAAACAGACGATAGGATCTTTCAAAAGTGAAAGTATGACTTAAAAGTTGTAAATTGTTTAGAAGGGTGTTTACTCAGGCAGAGTCTATACAGTCTTTCTGTGTTATAATCTATGATTAATATCTCTCAGGCTCCAAAGCAGATGATAAAATAATAATGTATACATTGCCCTTGAATTGATTATGCTGTTCATCATCATCATCATCATCATCTTAAAAGTCTTTTTCATCATGAAAAGTGTTCTCCTTTTTTCTTTTCTGCAATCTATCTGGTTCCCGCCTCTTTCTTCCAGAGAATCCTTGATCTATTGGCAACCGCTGATACTTTTTTTCCTACTAAAACTAAACGGAAAATCATGTGCTGCTACTGATTTGTGGGTCAGAAGGTCTTCTTTGTTATTCCCCATATTATGATAGAAGCAAATTCAGCAGTTTGCCAAAGAGCATCACCCAACCCCCCCCCCACCCACACACACCTCTCGCATCATTTCTTTCTTCTTTCCTTCTTTTTGTTGTGTACTTTGGGGTTGATGTTTCTTATCCCTATTACATGTTTTCTTTCTTTACCTCTCTGTGACTCATTTTCAATTATCTTTCTTTATGACTTCTCACTTAAAATCCTCTGCCCCTCTCCCTAGCCCTTCTTTCTGTTTTTCGTTTTTCTATTCTCCCATCCACTCTCACTTTTCTCCCCTCTTCTAGCACATCTCCCTCCCCTCATCTCTTTCTTTCTCCCCTCCATCTCTCTTTCTTTCTCTCTCTCTATCTTTCTTTCTTCCTCTCTCTTTCTCTCTCTCTCCCTCCTTCCACCTGCTTTCTTTTTAACCAATATGTAAGTCTTCCTTTCCTACCAAGTCCGCTCTTCCTCTTCCCTTCTCTCTCTATAACTAAAAGTATCATTTTTTTATGGTTTTCCTTTCTACCTCTTTATATCTACATTCTAAAATACTTATTTAAAAAACTCATCTTTCTCACTTCTACCCATTCCTTCCTCTCCCCCTCCCCCTCTCTCTATTACTATCTATACAATTTATCATCTTCTACCACTTTACCTTTCTAGCGCTCTTCGTACCCCTTCTCCGCCCCTCTCTCCCTCTGGTACCCAGACCCCTAATCGATCAAACACACATTAAGTTCAAGGTTGTAGCGATAATAACACTTTCCAAACTTGATCAGTAGAAGTAGCAAACGTTGACAAGCAACTTTATCTAAAGAAATTGCCTTGAAATTGCTGATTTCTCTTTAAAAAATCAACATGTAAATTCAGTATTTCTCATAGACGCCCCCACCCCCATGCAGAATTGACATGTAAATCAATATCTTTCATATAAACATCCTTAACTCTTATCCTGCCATGAGACTGCTAGCGCGCTATTGTTATAGTGCCATGTGCACGCGAGCGTGCTATCGATTGAAAGCCACGTTCATGCTAGCGAGCCACCGCTACGGTGCTTTGTGCGCGCTAGCGCGCAGATGTAATAACAGTTATTGTTCATGCCCATTGCACCGTGCTGAGTTCTTTTGCAGCGCTATTGAAAGTACCATTGCGTGCATCAGATTATCGGCTTTGGATTACGCGTCTTTGTATACAACAGTCAGATTGGATTTTCTCGAGTAATTCAGCGATTTGTTTTTTGTAAAGATTTAAATAACACGCACTTAAATCAACCTTAAAATTAACTTGGCACGCAGGAGATTAGCACTGTGGCACAATAGGAATTAGCACTGTGGCACTGGTTGCATTGTATGGGTGGCAGCTTAAGAGTTAAAGCAATCCACCACCTTATTTTAATCATATGTTGATACATATTGGGTGCTGGCCTCTCATACAATATGCATGCATAAAAATGATGAAAAGGGGAAATTGTAATGTTCTTAAAATTGCTTTTCATCAATTTCCCATTATTTATGATCAGGCAAATTGTTAATTCATCTTGTAGTGGGTATTCGTTTATCTACAATGGACTAAAGATTTAATTTTGGTTGAAATGAAAAGATGTTGAAAACTTTGTCAAAAAAACCTACACATTATTTTGTCTACCTTATGAACAACACAGGGAAATTATAGCTGATTAATTACATAGATCTGCAATAAACCAGCGCAAAATATCATGCTTTAGCAGAATTATCTACATGTCTTTGTAAAACCTACATGCCTACTGCACAAGTGTTCACCATCATCACCACAATTTTAAATCTGCTTTTTGCATGCAATCACCACTTGTTATTAGCACTTTATTTCAATATATTGAGCACAATTTCCAAAGGTTCAGAAGTCACTTCGCTGATAGAGTTACATTTCATTTTCCAGCTCTTCCAATCAAATTAAATTACAGGCGGTTTTTGTTCTCACTCTATCCTTAGACAATTTAAAAAAGAAGAATAGATAGGTCCTATTGAATGAGCAGGTGTAAATTTTGAAATCTTCTTGCTTTTAATTTTAGTTTTTTGTTTGTTATCAGAGTCTCATCATTAACAAAAGAGGAAAAAGAAGAAACTGAAAATATATAAAATATAAAAAGACAAATAAAAATCCACAGATTGTGCTCTTTTCTCAAGCCTGCATCTCACCCTCTATATCAACCCAACCTAAGTATTGTGATATTTTATGATTGAAATCCCTAGGCAAATTTAACATTAATTTTGGAAGTAGTTTTAACCTCAATAGCCGGAAAACAAACAAAGAAAACAAGGCAGGTATTCAAACGATTGATTGATGAATCCCTAGCGTCCTTTAGCCTGTATGGCCGCAGGTAACCACAGGAAGCAACTTGCAGAATAACCTTCGTTTTTACCCACAATCCATCACAGAGGCTACCATCCTCACGGGGTTGAGAATTAAGCGAGACGTACCTGTCGCAAAACCAATGGAAAAAATATCTAGGAACCTTTTACCCATCCGATAGTCTTTGTTATGTTGAATGAATGCAGATATTTTTAATGATTAGTTATCATTCACGGTATACATGTATCTATATCTAAGAGTATTTGGACAGAAATTGAAAGGCCGCCAGTTGAAGGGAAATGAGATACGTATGTTCATTTGCCAAATGATGCCCTACAGAGGGTGACTTTCTTGGCCCTTGGTAAGAAACAGGAGAGATTTGTTGTTGTTGTTGGGTAATGGTTTAATGGCGTTCATTCAGTATTGAATATATACGCCATAATTATCTTTAATTTTATAAGGAAAATCAGTTATAAATAAGAAAACTGAGGATAAAGATTTGTAATGATATAATTAATTAATAAGTAACGCAATTTATTAGGAGTCTCTGGATGGTTTGCAACTTTGTGTTTCTGCTTTTTTAAAAAGTTTTTAAAGTTTAATCTGGTCAGCCCAGGAGAGAGGTTGCGTCCGTCTCGAATACTTAATATCTCAAGGAATCGACGAGCTTCATATCGTTTTTTCGGAGCCAGAAGGGCATAAATTTGTTTTAAAGTATATGGATTAACGCCCTTCTGGTGCCAAACTGAATTATATCCTAACAGGGAATAAAAAAGCTGTTGTCTCTCATCTTTTTTCTATAGAAATTTCTTGAGGTTTTATCTTTTAGAAACTCCCTGAAAACATATTTTTTCTTGCACATATCTTCTGACAATAATACTCACTTTTTTGTTCACAGGAGCTTTTTCTGGATTTGCTGTAAAAAGGGGAACCCCCTTCAGGGAATACTTACTACACACGCTCTTTTTAAGATTACCCGAGATATTTTTGAGCTTTCCAGTTTCCATAGAAGAACCGTCGTACTTTTGATGTTGGACTTGAATATATTGCATTGACGGGGAATAATATTGTTTTTTGGCTACGCGAAGTATAACAGTTAGCTTATTCCGATAATGAGTATATTTACTTTTATTCTTTTCGTTTGGTTCAGTTTTATATCTATAGAATAATCTGTTTTTTCTATTTATGGACCTTTAGAGAGTTTTTGAAATCCAAGGAGATCTAGGCACCTTTTTGTAGTTAGGTTGAGCAGGACGCTGTAATGGTAAGTTGGTATTAAAGGATTCATTAAATATTTCTAAGAATTTATCAAAAGCTAGATTAGAGTCATCATTGTTGTATACCTGTTGCCAGTTAATAACCGAGAGACTTTCTCTGAGTCTACCTCTGATAACACTCTAAATTGATACTACATACTGTTCGTACATGTACATGCCAATTCTTGGAAACAAAAGCATGTTCCAAATCCTCCTCAGCAAAGGTTACATATTTTGATATTTCATGCGAAAGTTTAACCAAACAAACGAAAATGAAGGCTTGATGGATGACTGGAATTATTACATCCCTGCACAATCTCATGGGAATAATATCTAAATGAAACATACTGTAAGAAGTACACCTGTACATGCACTTTGAACCAATCACTAATTGCTATGCAGTTTGCACACCTGAGTATCTTAATTGCACAATACGAATTTTTATTACAGCCAAAGAGACGCGCAGTTTATACATGTATTATCACCTGCCTGCAAGAAAGATGTAAGATCTACATACTCTCAATGGCAGCAATGACCTTCTTGCAGGCATTCACAACGTTGTTTTCCCCTGTAGATTTAACTAAAAAACAGTTAAGCCTATAGACAGGCACAAGAATAAAAAGATATGGTAATGAAGAGCTCTCTATATAGCAAAAACAAGAGTTAAATATACTGCCCCGAGGATAGACAACGCTAAATCTTCAAAATGAAATGTCATGGAACATTGAGCCATTTTGGTACATGCCGGTCTACATGTCTCAAGTTTCCATCTCACTTTTATAAGCCTGGCTAAGCGGGATTTATTTAGTCTGGAAATAGGCTATCATCTATAAAGTAAGGGTAAAGGGAAAATGTATCAAATGCCTGAAGACAGGCTACCATTAACCCACATTCATGTTTGAAGCTTTTGTCTTAAAAAGGGTAGAAAGATGGGAGGCGATATTTCAAGGGCTTTTCAATTCTCCTGCAACTTCTGGACACTGTTCCTATAAGCATCATTTCAACCATAGGGTCTGTTCAGAGACCCATTTAGGTATATCTTCCATTTTCCTTCAGTATTAAAACAAACAAAAAACACTCAACGAAGAGGAACGAAAAGGTTACAAATACACCATCAGTGAAATCCATAGGTTACTAAAAACGTTATTTGACTTAAATTTCCAGACGCTATTACAGCACTTCTCGATATCAAATCAACGCAAACGAGACGTATTGATTTGCACGTAGACTTCAGCGCAGACAATGTTGTGATTGGGCTGCGAGATAATTAAGTGATGGCCCCTTCCCTTCTTTTAAATGTGTTTCTAATCAATGCTTTGCTCTGTAACATAGGGCACTGTGAATCGGTGCTCGTTAACCCCCAAGCTTGTTTTATGAAAACATTAGCAAGGAGGACACGTAGGTCTCTAGGAAAAGATATTTTGGTAGTTGAACGGTGGGGGGCCTATGTCTATTACTGATCCTAGATTTCTTTTTCAATTTCCATCCAGCAAATAGAGAAAAATTATTCAATTTTAAGATCCATCATTCATAAAAGTATATGAGGGGGGTATAAGGTAGTATCTCCTTGAAACATACACAAATCCTTTTGCATTGATGTAATCCTGCAAAAATGTTTTTCTCTTAAATTCACTTTTGTGATTTGAGTGTTAAGATGGGAGAGTGACCTTATAATTATGACAGGTCCGTTCTAATAAAATATTAAGTTATAATGACAGATTAAAAAATATCTACTGCTAAGCAAGTGATGTGAAAGATACATTTACAAAAATCAATTTCAAATGTTTATGAAAACATTTAACTTACAAAATATTATAAAGACAATCATATACTTTCCAAAAAAGTTACAAATCGACAAGTCAATTGCAATTTGCCCTGTTTTTAATTAATTATTATTTGATTTCCGTTTTGCTTATCAAAAAAGGACAACCAATGAATAACCACAAAAATATTTTAATTCATCCAATTCTTAATGACATAATTAGCACAGTAAAACAAAAGTTCAGTTTGTAAGAGTGCCAAATACACGGTATATGCACATTAACTCTTATGTATTTTATTGTGTGTCCTTAATGGACCGTCGTTAATGCTCTCTTAATTACGGTACATAAAAATACATGCATGTATTGCGAGGTAAGTAAACAAATGTGGACAGAAAAGATCATAAATTCATCCTTCCATAATTGCTTTTCATGGCTGTCCCTGACATTTTAACTTACATCGGCCTCGAGTCGTTAAGTACTCTCCCACATCCATACTGTATGTATTGTCTGTTTGGAACCAGAACGGTGTTAACTCATGTAATTAGTACAGAATTAACGCTCTTCTGACTCTGACGATATTCAAACAGAGGCGATGTGGCATGATACTTCGTTGATGAGCCACATTAAAACAAGGACACAACATTGATTTAGTGTTCTACTGAATGAATGATTATATATGTTCCGGAGTAGAAGGCTTAAAAATTAATGGGCAAACATTGGTCGCATACATGTAAAAGCTGGCTGGGCTATATACAGAGCATTATGAAATACGGATCATGGACACCAAGGTTCTGGAGGTATGAGAAAAATCAATAGGTGTGTCCCGCCTCGGAGCGGAGTGGGAAATGTTCAATGTCATTGTTTGATGCATCAATTTCATCTTAATCTTTTTACTACTTTCTCCTATAAGGGCATCAGTTGAGTACACCTCACGTTTGACAAAATACTTGGGAAGCTAACATGGTAGCCACAGTACAGCTGCATTTTGCATCAGAAAGAATACACTTTACTATCCTAAAATGTCAAAACTTGAAGGATTAATAATCCAAGCAACAAGAAAGGATCATATATATAATATGCATCCCTTTCTCCCGACAGAAATCATGTTTGATGCATCTAACGACAAATATGTCTGAATTTCAAAGGTAAAAGGTTACACACGTTAAGCGCTGCTATACAGAGATAGAGGACTGTACGCATCCAGAAGTGTCGTTTGGGGATTGCAAACACATTACGAGAGCAACCAAAAAAAGCGCTAGCCATCATCATCACAATAATTGTCAAATTGGGATCACCACCTATCTCAGTCATACAAAGAAAGCTTTTTCTAATGTTCATTTTTAAAGGGAAATCCAGCCCTTTGTAATAAGTTCCTATTGTATGAAAGCGGAAAATCAGATAAACAGAATGGAGAAAGTTTGAAATAAATCGGACTAATGATAAGAAAGTTATGAATGTTTGAAATATAAGATCACTAAGTCTATGCGGAACTCAAATTGGCAGTTTCAAACTATTACCAGACTACTTCTCCTATTTTTCTCCTTTTCTCTAGAGAAGTTTGCTACCAAAATTGGGATTACCCTTCAATAAACAAATGTAGTGGACTGCAATTAGGACTGAAAATTAAAGATATTAGAGCATGACTGATTTCATATATACTAAACCTTCCCAAGCAGACAATATTGATAACCTACAAAGTAAAGTACATGTACTTTGTGAAATGTAAGATGAAACAAACCGATCCCAAACCCATCACCAGGATGTATCTAGATCATCTTTTTGCCTCGGGCAAATGGCATCATTATCGTGTGGTTTCCATGACAACGAATGATTTTCTCCAGCGTAAAAAGGCTTAATTAACAGCATGTTTGTTCAAATACTAGATTCCTGGCTATGTATTTGCAGTATATTGGTGATACGATTGATGGTAATCTTAATGTTGTTGCATCTAAAAGCTTTGTTCCATGATGATTATCTTTCCTCATCTAAATGTCAAGCTCTTTTGAAAATTTGTTGAGACTTTCAAAGATGTTTAAATAGACACACTTATTTATTTTGCAACCTTTGTCAATTCCTACTTTACCTTTGTCTTTCTTTTACCTACAAGATCTACATTGCATATAAATCAATCATAAGAATGCCTGTCGGGATAATATTCATCTCTTTTTTACTGTTAATCATGTATTTCTATATTGTTGTTCCTTCTTTCCAAGTTTGCATTTGTAGCAAGCAACTCATACATGTATTTCTCTATCATCTCTATCTCTCTTCCTTTTAATATAGCTTACCCAAGAACATTAGAAACCTACAGTGTGTATTATCTCTCTCCTTAGTTTGCAAATAACATCAATTATATTTTGTGAGTGTTTTGACTTTTCTATTCCCCCCCCCCCCCAGCTGCCACCTTCTCTCAAGTCTCAACGATTAGAAATTGAATACATCTGTACTAACTTTTTCTTCTGTTTTCACCCTTTGATATATCCTTCCTAAATCTTGCCTGTCTCCTCAAAATGTTAACGAGACAACATAGGGCTTATAGAGAAGTAGCAGAGAAAAACAAGCAATGGTTGAAAATATTGAAATCAACATCAGCCATGGTTGAATATTGAAATCAACATCAACCATGGTTGAATGTTGAAATCAACATCAACCATGGTTGAATATTGAAATCAACATCAACCATGGTTGAATGTTGAAATCCACATCATCCATGGTTGAATATTGAAATCAACATCCCCCATCACAAGCTCCCCTGAGAGACGACGCAAAGCATATTTCTTGATCATGAAATGCAATATCACACGAAATGCCTCCACCGGGGCACACATCACATTTGCAGGCGGAAATGCAGTTCTCGGCAAACCAATTAAACGGCAAAATCAGTGTTTTCAATCTTCCCATCGCCTCATGCCTGGTCCATCACCAAATAGAATGTGGTGTGAAAATGACCGGCTCGTCGCTTCGCTAATCGGGCGGGAAAGAAAATGTGGTTAAGCACCTTTGATCTCTTCGTACATGAATGTCTGACTTGATAAGCAAACTCACATACCTCTTGATTTGATTTACACGCTGCGATATGGATATGACAGCTAGTATTCAAAACCTCAAATAGGGGGAGCTTCTAAAAACGAAGATCCTTGCAGTTGACTTCCTTTTCATTTGATAACATACTTTTTCCATCCTCAATAAATGTAAAGATTGTTCAAAATACTTTTTAGATGATAACATGAAAATGATATTGTAATCAAGGTTCCTTTGTTTTGAATTTTCATTCTTCTGCAGTGTAGTAAGGATAGGATATAAGAGCTGTAGTCAAACGTTTAACCGTCCGTATCCGACTGCCCATGGCAGATTCCGTTTTCAATTGGAGGGTTTCGTTTTTCCTGTTTTTTTTTATTTTTATTTTTTTATAATTTTTTTTTTTTTTTTTTTAAAGTTTCGATTTATGCCCCTCCACCTGGCACTATGCCTGACAATGTCTCCCAGCTCAGTAATCTGTGTGTTGACTCACCACTCCGAAACTAGAACAATTAACACTCCAATATGTCTGTCATCTTGGTTTGACAGTAATCTTTGTAATATATCTCAATATGTAGTTTATAATAATAATTCATCCAACTTTTACACAGGGCGGCGTACCACAAGGTTCTATCCTAGGTCCTCTACTGTTTTTAATTTACATTAATGATCTTACACATTCTTCTAAAATCGACATTGTTACTATTATTTGTGACAAGTTCACAAGCACAAATCAAAATAATTTTTTTTTTTTTTTTTTAATATATATATATATATTTTTTTTAAATCGTTTAACCGAAAACCGTCCGGTTTTGACTGGCGGTTAAACGGAATTGGAGATATCTGTGATGTTACAGCAATTGCTGCTTCATCTTCCTTATATTTTAATAGGGAGAGAGAGAGAGGCAGCAGAGAGAGACAGAGACAGACATACGCAGATAGAGAGGGAGAGAGAGAGAGAATCGATGGACAGCTTACTACATTTTCTACTGAAAAATCTCTTATTGCCATTTCCCCATGATATTACTGATGTGTCAATCAGAGCCGTAGACAATTGTCATCACATCAAAATTGATAGTCACTTATGTTCACATTTTAACAATTCCTTTTGAATATCAGTATGCTCCAATGAGCTCTTAAAAACAAAAAAAGTAATAAATATATCTATATATATGCCCACTACAATATTTAAACATAATTCTTGCTTTATCCCATTGTCCTGACTTGACAGAACACCTGCTTAATTGTCACTTCACTTCTGAAAAGAAATATTACGCTTGAGAGGCAGCAAACTTTTGACAAAAGGAAAAAAAAACTTTTAGTATAACCCTCTGATTCCCACAACTTGCAACGGTGCAGAGAGAACAATGCTGACTTCTCCATGACCGCTCTTGGTGATCAAATCACTCATTTGCGACTGGCAACATAATGATAATTTCACCACCAATGTTCCACACCGCTGGGGCCATTATACTTCATTCATGGTGGACTTGTTTAGGGTTTTCCACCGACATGATTTCGAGTTTCATGCGTATCGCGGCGGAACCTCCAAACTCGATATAAATCTGATGTGTAGAGGGTCAAATGCATGCAGGTTGTCCTAGAACCAGTTTACAATTTGAATTTTAGTGAAAACAAGTGAATTTTAAGTTATTAAAATGATTATCAAAAAATAGGTCACCCTAATAATGGATCAGCAAGCAGAGCATTTGAATCCCTTAGATAATTTGTTCTTTTAAAACCTCCACTAGCTTAACAAAATTCATTTGATTAGTAGTTTAGGTTGATCTCTGCTTAAAATGGTCGAAATTTACAAATAATAAAGTGTAGACCTTCTTGAAATGTTCCCGACTCCCTCTCCTGTTGGAGGTTCGATCTCTTCTGTAACATTCCCCGACTACCTCCACTTCATATATTTTCAAAAGATGACGTTATCACAATTACCAATGGGAAATGACCACTACAGATGGTATATAGAAAGCTAGACTATATCACTCTCAATACAAATTGAAACTGACATTTGTTGTCCCTGGCAAAGACAAGATAAAGCAGGAAGAGTTTTGATGATCAAAGTTCGTATTTCAGGAAGTTATAGCCAGAGCAGATGTTCAAAACAAAAACTAATTTGACACATTAGGGAAATCCGGGTTTTCGTCAGACAATCTCAAAGTTAACTTCATATAAATCCCCTTAGAGAAGATTTATGAGCTATTTTAGCCAAGTTTACAAGTACTTGTTGAATTTAAAACAAAATTAACATGATCTATTTTCTAAGCTGTCAAGTATGGTTTGATTCTGGTCACACCATACTTCCATTTCCTTTTAGAAATTTCATCATACATCATACAAATTTAACAACTTGTACCTCTTCATTTTTTGTTCTCTCTCTCTCTCTCTCTCTCTCTATCTGCTTCTGCCTCTATCCCTCTCTCTAAATCTGCTATAATTCATCAGCGTGTACATTTCAGTCTGTGTTAAGTGATGACTTTAAATCAATCCTTGTCTACTGAAGGATTAGATATCCCATTTTCTGGAAAATTGCTGATGTAAATCGGCCAAGAAGCTTAGCGTGTATGACAATTTGAAGAGAATTCTTGCTGAATTTCTCGCTGCTGAAGGAGATGGAATAGGCCCATTAGGAAGGTCTACACTTCCCTTTCTTGCAATTCTTGCACCAAAAGAACAGTTAAGTCCCTTCAGACAAATTTGAGATCTACACTGCATATCTCTGCCAATAAGTTAAGCAGTTATGACAGCTTTGAGAGATTTCTTGGTGAATCTTCAGGTTTTGTGGATGAAGGCCAGCGCGAGGGTGTGAATGTTCCACTCATGATTATCGGTCTAGTCACAACAGGATCTATGCTCTAGGAGCACCTAGGTGGAATGAGCCTGCAGAACACTGAGTCAGCAAATAGCCTTACTTTCTCACCACTTGTACATTTACATTAATAGCAATTAATATTTATTCATATTTTATTCATATCTAAGAACCTCTATTCCCAATTTATAATCTGAAGCAAGCACCCCGCCCCCTCAACACTACAAAATGATGAAATACCAAATATGGTTAAGTCACTTTATTTCACAAAGTAAACAAATCATGATTTACCTATCTTTAACTTCTTTGACACAATGCATCTCCAAACTTCATGAGGAATGGACAATAAATTATATTTCCATAACAAAAACAAAAAAACATATCAACCTATATGAATACGATACTTCATGATCACGGGAAGAAGAAAAAAAAGCTCTGGTTCTATTGGGGAGAACAAGGGTGTTTACTATTGATGTCAGATGAAACCCTTCTCGTCTATGGGGATTCCCCCAGAGTCCCCTCCCTATCAAATCTCAGACAGATATCAGATTGTAATCTTAATCCTGTACTCAAGCAGATTTCAGGCTCGGTAAAACTGGTAAAATGTTTCTAATCCTATTAAGCCCCATCAGGGAGAGTATTTCCTTGGTTTCACCGAACCCCTCAAATCAAAGCATTGTCTCCCAAGTGAGATCCAGTTCTTTGGCTTATATATTTCTGCAGAATTGTATGACCTGCATGAGATGTATGTTGTATTGAAGGCCTGTATATACATTATTGTTTATGTTTTGTTACCTATCTTTTGTGTTATACATGTACAACCCTTCTGTATGTTTGTATGTATGTATATATATATGTATGTGTCTGTCTGTCTGTCTGTGTCTCTCTCTCTTTTCCATTCGCCCTTGAGAAGACTTCCCATTAATATTTTCATATTTATTCCAATGTCTTGAACAAATAGTTTTCTGATTATATACAACTTTAAATCTGATCACTCTTTCCTTCTAGTTTATTATTTTTGTTGTTGTACTTTTTACTTACCAGGAATCTTTACAAGTACAACAACTAGTTCTAATTTCCAGTTCATGCATCCCCCATACTGTTAATATCAATATAAATTGGTAATACATACATTAATTCTTTCTATATCTGGTTTTATTCAATTGATTCTGAAATGAATCATGAAAATCAGTATTGATTTTATTATTTACGATATAAATCTACGTATCTACCTATTCTACTTTGCTATTGTTGCACCTCAACATTGCATCACCGAAACTTAAAACACATCGCCAAATTGCTCATACCCCCCCGCCCAATAGCGCCCTCCGTGACCCTTGCGTCCGAGCGCTGCCAACGTAACCTCTTCCTCTTATCACGAGTTCCCTAAAACACCCCTTGGTAAAGGCGCTGGGGATGGAGGGAGGGAAAATAGGTAGATACGTAGATTTATATCGTAAATAATAAAATCAATACTGATTTTCATGATTTACATCAATAAATCAACGTATCTACCTATTCTACTTTGCTAAAGACCAGCACAGATTAATGCCGGGTGGTAAAAACCAAGCAAACACATCAAGTTAATGAGAAATAGACGACGAAGCCGCCTTCAGAGAAGCGACCGCAAAGGCTTGTTCGCCCGCGGGCACATCTTTGAGGTAAAAAGCAGTAAAAGAACTTGGAGACTTCCAAAAAGCTGCTTTACAGATATCACGAACTGAAACTCCGTTGAAAAGAGCCCAAGACGTACTGACACTGCGAGTATCATGAGCACGAGGAGTCCTGCCAGGCGTCAAAGCCTCAGGACCCGCAGCCTTGATAGCCAAGACTAACCACCTGGAGATCGTATCCCGAGATGCCGCCGAATGTGGCTCCCGAGAAACCAGAAAGAGCTGATCCGATTTGCGAAAAGGCTTCGTCTTGTGAAGATACCATTTGAGGGCGCGAACGGGACACCACAGTTTGTCCCCAGAGACCGAAGAAAAATCCGACAAGGGATGGAGCACCACTTCCACCGAATCTGACGTGTCAGACTGATTCTTAGCAATAAAAGAAGCCTTGGGGATCAAACGAACCCCACGTCCTTCCCAGCGGATATGCCCAGGAGCAACCGAAAGGGCATGAAGTGAGCTCCTACGCTGACCAGAAGCGATTGCCATGAGAAAAACCGTCTTGATCGTAGTATGTAGCAGCGTCGCAGAACCCAGCGGTTCGAAGGGAGGGCGTACCAAAGCCTCCAAAACCTTGGGTAAACTCCACGCTGGCGTCAGAGGTCTGAAGGAAGGTCTCTTAAGGTAGAAAGACTTCAAAAGAGCCGCTAGCTGAGGAGCAGAAGAAACCGAAGTACCATCGGCAAACCCCGAATGAACAGCAGCTATAGCCGACCGATAGCCTCGAATCGTCGACAGAGCTCTCCCCTTGTCATACAAAGAGATCAGAAAGTCAGCAATAGAAGGTAAAGACGCCTCTCTAGGGGCGACGCCCACCTCCTCACACCAAGAGTGAAACGCATCTAACCTGGAGTTGTAAACCGTCCTGGTAGATTCTCGTCTACTCTGGACTAGAAATTGTGCAGCACGTTCGGAGAAACCTGACGAACGAGCCCTCTCCCCGATAACCGCCAAGCGGTCAGATGGAGGATTTCCGGACGCTGGTGTAGAATACCGGACAGAGGTTGCGACACCAGATCCGGATGACACGGCAACAACCAAGGAGTCCCCACCAGGAGGGTCAGAAGGTCCTGAAACCACGACCTCGCCGGCCACCAAGGAGCTATGAGAATCACCATCGCTTGATCTTCCCTGATCTTCCTGAGCACACGGGGAATCAATGCGAACGGGGGAAAGGCATAAGCCCTCCACCCCCCCCACGGGATCGCGAAAGCGTCCAGAGCAAAAGCTCCCGGCTCCCGGACTCTCGAGCAAAACCGAGGAAGACGATGGTTGAGCGAAGTTGCGAACAGATCGATGTCGAGAACACCGAACACTTTCACCAGTTGCCTGAAGACAGTCGGAGACAGAGTCCACTCCGAAGGAAGGCACTTGCCTCTGGAGAGAAAGTCCGCTATGATATTCTCTTCGCCTGGGATATGTGATGCAACCGGGAACACCCTCGCTCCCTTGCACCACGCCCAGAGCTGAGAAGCCAACTCGTTCAGAGCCACAGAATGAGTGCCGCCCTGTCTGTTGATGTACGCCATCACCGACACGTTGTCCGTGAGAATCAGAACCGAGCGACCCACCAGACGAGCACGGAAGTGACGAAGCGAAGCAAACACTCCCATAAGTTCTAACACATTGATGTGGGGTAGAAAGTCCAGATGACTCCAGTCTCCTGAAACCATCGACCCCTGGCAATGACCCCCCCAACCCAACAGCGACGCGTCCGTGGTGACGGTCACGGAAGGGAGAGGAACTCGGAAAGGTTTTCCCTGAAGGAGGAAGGAACGACGAAGCCAAGGACCTAGAAGACCCTTGATTCTGGATGACAGGGGGATCCACGTCAAAAGAGAACTCACGCTCGGCTGATAAAACTCCAACAGAAGAAGTTGGAAGGGTCTCATCAATAGTCGACAATCTGGAAGAACGTCGACTAGACTGGAGAGATACCCTAGCCACTGAAGCCAACGCTCGGCTTTCACCCGACGCGCACATCTCAGAGACCGAGCAGTCCTGACTATCGTCTCGACCCTGTCGAGACTGGGACGAGCCAGCTGATGACGAATGTCCAGTTGAGCACCTAGGTAAGACGGCGTGCGAGTCGGAACAAACTCTGACTTCTCCCAATTTATGAGAAATCCGAGACCTTGAGTCGTGCTGATCAAAATCTGCATATGATCCAACAGCAGAGTCTCCGACTTTGCGACCAACAGCCAGTCGTCTAAATAAGCGAAAAGACGAAGGCCCCGACTTCTCAGAAACGCCATGACCGACGCCACGACTCTCGTGAAAATCCGAGGAGCAGGGCGCAAACCGAACGGGAGCGCTCTGTAACGGTAGAATTTGCCCAGGAAGGCAAACCCCAAAAGATCCCGCGACCGCGGATGTATCGGCACATGAAAATAAGCGTCGCGAAGATCCAACGAAACCGCGACGTCTGCGGGATTCAATGAAGGAAGGATGGTTGCCAGATGATCCATCCGGAAATGAACCTTTCCCAAATGAAGGTTGATCCGCTTCATGTTGAGAATCATTCTTAAAGAACCCGAGCGCTTGGGAATTACGAACACCGGTGACAAACAAAGAAACGGGTGATCGTCTACTTCTTCTATTGCCCCTTTCTCTAACAGAGACACGATTTCGGAGGAAATGTGACTCTGAAAAAGAGGGGACATGATCGGAGAGCGGCTCCGGAGGACGCCATTCGGAAGAGGTTCCACAATATCGATGAAGAACCCTTCTCGCACCACCGACAGAACAAATGCGTCGCTGGTGATCTTCTCCCACGCTGGGAGAAATCCCCGGAGCCGCCCGCCGACCTGAGACCCAAGCACTCGGGGGAAGCCATCATCTAGAAAATGACTTCCCACCTCCACGAAAGGGAGCCCGGGAAGATGAATATCCCCCGCGACTACCCCTGGACGACCTACCCTTAGAGGTCGAACCACGAGACGACGCCCCACGGGAAGAAGAATCACGGTAAGACGAATCTCGAGACGAAGGACGACCACGATCCCGGTATTCCTCCTCGACCGGGTACCAGTCCTGAGGGCGGCCCTTAGACTGGCCGACGTTCTTACGAAAATAACCCGAACTCTTTGAACTCGTCCTACGAGGTCCGGAGGAAGAAACCGGCCTTTGGACATCGCGAAAAGCAACGGACAGGTCTCGAGCCTGCTTCTCACCATCAATCTCGGCTTGCAGCAGAGTAGAGAAACTATCTCCACAAAGGTGGGGACTATCCACCGGGATCTGCGGAAGCAGTCCTGGAATTTGACGCGGTCGAATGCCCAAACTAGTGAGCACAGCTTCCCGACGATGCTTCTCGATGGAATGCGAAGTCACCGCAAGCTGTGAGAAAAGAATACCCGAAACCTCTCTCATGACCTGCACCAAGATCGAACGATCCTCAACAGTGATATGGAGATCGTCCGCACTAGCCAAAAGCTCCACCAGCATGTCCATCACAACGGACATCCGGAGACCAGAAGCAGTCAAAGAAGAAAGATCAAACAGCAAGTTGTCACTTTTATCAAAAGCACCACGAGTACCAAACTTTTTCCCCAAACGACTGGCCACCGCCACCAGTTTTGGAGAAACCCGCTTAGGGCACAAATACGGCTCAGCATCCTGAGGAACGAAGTCATATTTGCTCACCTGCCGCTTAAGATAACCCGCCGAGGACGACAAGTCTTTTGCGGCGTTAACCAACTCCTCCTTGTGCAGATCAGGGAGAAACAGTCCCTGAACTGCTGAAGAGCCCGATCTAGAAGATAGGACGCCCCGCCGCCCCGCAGATAACTCCGGGACGACACAAGAATCGGGCACATACTTGTGAAACAAGGCTAACGATTCCGCCGCTAGAGACACAAACGGAGTAGAAATATCATCCCTCGCAGCTGAACCCGACGACTGAGCGATGGAACCAGAGTCCCAACGATCAACCGAGCCCCCCCTATCTTGGCCAGATAAACAGGAACGATCCCCGCCTAACGGAGCACCCAACGATGCGCGAGGCGGAGAAACAAAAAGAGAGGACCCCGGCGGAATACGACAACTCGAAAACCGCACCGGCGACTGCACAGGAGAAATCGATGCATCCTCGGAAAACTCCGAAAACGACAATTCCGGCGGAGGAGGAGCCACCGACGGAGGGAGAGAAGCCCCCGAAGACGGACCCCGAGGAATCGCAAACGGTTCCGTAACAACCGAACGCGGTTTCTTCAACGGGATAACAAAATCCGCGGAAGAACCGGCCACCGCGTCCCGGATACCCCGCCTCTTACGAGAAGGAGCGGTAACCGAAACGGCCGACGAAGAAACGGGACGGATATCCGATAAAAGCCCGACGGGAGGAGCTCCACGCAAACCGAATCGGGAAAACGTAGAGGCGCGATAAGACGAACTTCCAGGATCCGACTCTGCCGCACGGGTATCCGAACCGAAGTCCGGACCCGGCAAAGCCAAAACCGAAGAGCCAGTCGGAGACCGGGTCAAGTCCGGGTCCAAGGTCGTTGATGGATTTTCGTACCGTCCACACAAAAGCCCTGACGGGACAATTGATGGCGGCACAGAACTAAGGTCCGTTCCACCCAGAGTTAGTACCTCTGGGTTTCCGGGCACCGTATCGAGGGGAGATAAAATCGCCCCCTCAACCATTCCCCTGGGCTTCCCTTGCCCGCATAAACGTCCACTGACGTTCGCATCCTTGGGATTTGCGGTGTCACCACCGCGCCCAAGGGGCGTAACTAACGAAGAACCAAAATCCTTTGTCTTCTTTCTCGCAACAGAATTCGACTTCTTCTTGGAGAAACCTGCTAAAAGAAAATTAGAACTGCGAGACATAATTAAACCTGCGGGAAAGAAAGATTAAACAAAGGGTACGAGCAATTATCAAAAGAAATTAAATAAACTACCAGTGATCGAAACACCCCCACCGACTACCCCCGCACGCACCCGAGGCCTCGGAGGAGTGAGGACGGGAAAACGCGAAAGAGGAAACGTGACAATAGTCGGCAAGAAAACGATCTAAAATACTGATAAATAAATAAAATCACGGAGTGAAACTACTCTCTAACGAAAAGGAAATCGTAGAGAATAATATAAAAGGCGAAAATGCGAACCAAAAAGCGACTAAAGAGTGAAAAACCCTTCAACTTTTGGGAGCGATTTATAGTGTCAACTTAGCGTTTCAGACGCGAAGAGATAAGAGGAAGAGGTTACGTTGGCAGCGCTCGGACGCAAGGGTCACGGAGGGCGCTATTGGGCGGGGGGGTATGAGCAATTTGGCGATGTGTTTTAAGTTTCGGTGATGCAATGTTGAGGTGCAACAATAGCAAAGTAGAATAGGTAGATACGTTGATTTATTGATGTAAATACACTATTATAGCATTACACAATTCATCTATCTTCAACGCACAGATCTCATTTCATACCTAATTGAATCAGTAAAACAATATCAAGGTTGTTTTTTCCCCACAATCCACAAGAAATCAATCACAAAACTTCCTTCAGCGAAGCTTTTACCAACTCCGCGAAAAAAATATCCATATACCCTAAACAGAGGTGTATCGGTATCACATATATTCCATACAGATCGATCCGTTTTGGCAGTATGAACAATTAGATTAAGAGCAAAATTTTGAGAGTTTTCATCTTCCCATGCATGCAGTAACATAAGATGACAGGTGAAAATTGATACAAAGCTTTCCATCTAAGAAGAGGTGATGGAACTAAAATGACGCAAGAATAGAAGTGACTAATGTAGAGAGGATGTTTATGTACCGGAAGGATATGGTATTCAACAATGGACTGTCAATCATTTCCAAGAGATGAATGGTATTAAAGTGGCAAAGCAAGATATGTTTTGAGGAGGGGGGGGGGGGGGGGCAGAGGAGACAGTGTCTGTCAAACATATTTTGACAAGCACCCCCAATTGTCATTGAGATGAGAGAGATGCTGAAAGATTTAAAAAAGGGATGGAGATCGCCAAAATGAAAAGAAAGAAAAAACAGATTTCTCCACTACTGATGAAAAAAGATAATCATATGCTCTGCATAACTTGAAAGTCACTATTACATAGAATCAAATGCACTGTATTAAAGGTGCTTTGGAAAAAAGTTCATCCCCAAATTAACACTTCTAATTCTTTGGAAATTGTAGAAACAAGTATTGCAATATAATCTTGAACAATTCAGCCAAATAATTAAAGGGATATTAAGATTAAATGTCTTCAAATGAAGACAACTGTATGCCATTTTAAGCTACTTTATCCACTAACAAAGAGTCAACTAATGCATACTTTCCAGTGCTAACAAATATACTTTCCATGACTATTGTACAATTATACAATTTCCACACAACTGCGCTAGGAGTGTAATTTTTGACAGACATGGCGCATTATAAATGTTCACTATTATTATTATTATTGTGACAAAGGATTTGTCAAACTTTATGTATCTAAAAATGCAACCAAGTGTGTCCCACTTAAATTTCAATGCAGTATGATAAAAATGCCAACCTTCAAATAGTACTAGCATTCATGTACACTCTACCAGCATCTAATATCTCTCCATGGTCGACTGACGAGAGGAGAGTAAATCAAAACGAATCGGTCTCGGCCTTGAAATGGGGTATCCAAATTGGATCATAGAGTACTGTGCCACAAGAATCATAATGTCTTTATAGGCGTGTCTGCACTATCTCGAGATTGCCAAATATCCAGCTATTTTGAACTATCCCGATCGAAACTATCCAGCTATTTGCGTCTTCATTAGACCGAAGTGGCAAATTAGCTGGATAGTTGGTCGGGATAATATCCCAAGATATCTCGGTCTAGTTTGCAAAATATCCTTCTATTTCCGAACTAGCGGGATAGTTTGCGACCGTCTTCATTAGACCGAAGTACGAAGTCAATTATCCCGATCCCATCATGCACAACGATTTCCGGTTCGCACATGCGATCTATACCGCTCAGCGCTGACCTCGCAACCACTGACCTCGAGTAAACACGGAAAACCGCAAACTAGACCGAGATATCTTGGGATATTATCCCGACCAACTATCCAGCTAATTTGCTACTTCGGTCTAATGAAGACGCAAATAAGCTGGATAGTTTGCGATCGGGATAATTCAAATAGCTGGATATTTGGCAATCTTGAGATAGTGCAGACACGCCTAGCGTGTGTGCATTTAAGCAATACCCATTCTCCAATCGATAGAACATAGCTAGAGGTGGATCTCCATTAGACCGCACAAACTTAGGCTTGGGATATCAGGCAGAGATGCGGTTCTAGAGGAAGGTGCATGTGTGAGTTTGTAGTTCCCCGTTTCCACTAGCCAGAGTCAGGCACATGCATCCTACTTGCTTGAGGATCAAGCTCAAGTTTAGAAGCACGCTGTCTGTTAGGAGCCAGGAGAACATCACATACTTTATCAGAGTCGATGCCTTTGAATTTCCCTAAAGACGATATCAGGGTCCAAGAGTGTCTTCACTTTGCAAGTTAGCCCGCTAATTGGCTAAAACGATGCACTAGAAGCCATACCTTATTTTACGCCATATATAGGCCGCACCCCCAACTTTGACATTTCGTAGAGGAAAAAATAAAAAAATAAAAAAAAAAAAAAAAGAGAGAGAAAAAAAAACGGACCAAACAAAATGATCGTAATTTTCATGTAGAACACTCTTTTTTTTTTACAAACTATACCAAATTCATCAATATTCTTATAAATCAACAAGAAGTTAACCTAAAAAATGATCATAATTTAGCAGATCTTCATCGACTTTTAAGCTACATGTAGTACTGTATCGTACGCAGATTTGGTATCCTACAATACCCCTACCTCGATGTGTGGTGTAATCCGAAATAGCGTTTTTCGACCTGCGCAGTTGCGTTGCGCGGCAGCTAGCTCCGTAAGTAACGGCCTGTCCCTTTTTTTACTTTTTGGCGATGCAATGGTACGGACTTAGATCTATATCTATCGGCAGATTTTATTGGAAAAATAAGTTTTTTCGTCTTCATGTCAACTATGCAACATAAAATTGTCGGTAAGTTGTGTGGAGTTATTCTAGAATTGTCCTGTACCGTTGTCTAGTCATGCTACCGTTCATATAGTCCCATACAATGGACGTGATGTTTTGACCGCTGTATTTTGTTGTTGTTGCGTATACGCCGCTTCCCGACTTTTTGATTTTTTCTCACCCGAAAATACTGCGGCCTTTACGCCGGCAAATACGGTAGGCCAATAGACATGAACAAGCTCTTGTTTGCTTCGGATAATAGGTCATTATTTACATCTTCAAATTTAGCTTGAGCCAATTGTGGTCATTTCATGTGCCCCATTCAGAATTGGCAGGGCTACTTTAAAAAAAAATTGGGCTAATTAATTAGGACAGACATCTAAAAAGAACAAGGAGAGGCCGATTGCGTGTTGGTCGTCGGGCGTACAAGATGGTGTTTGGCACCATGGCACAATAAAAACGAAATTTGATCGGTATTGCTACGACACTCATAACCTAGCACCTGACGTGCTGGAGGTGGATCAAATCTAGAACATTGTTGGGAAGGGGAGGGAGCAGAGTTCGGGGGAGGGGGCAGGGTGATGCTCAACACTTGAACTCTTGACCCTGTCACTGAAGTGGACTTGGTGCAGAACAAAATTATATTCATTAATTTGATGTCCGGCACATAACCAAAGATTATGGAACTATGAACATTAGTTGTCATCTAAAGAGAGGATATCACTAGATGCATCAAATTTATTTGACCTAGATCCAGTAGCTACTTATGAGGTCATCTGATCTGTAGTAGGTACGCACCACACACCTGGACACCTGAAATCATACAGGTTAATTAGATGCAAGGGATATCAACAAGAGCAAATGTAGTCTTCCATAACAGGCTGCAGTAGATCTTGGGACATACAACCACCAACACATGAGATGAAGACTGTTTGATCTACATGGATATGTTTGTTCTATAAAGCGTACTTCTGCCATTCTGGCAAGACATGACCCCAACAATTTGTACCAGTTGGGAGTCTGGATTGGAATCTTAAAGCCCCACTGCACTAGTTTGGCCAGGAGGGATTAGACCTCCCTGCTTGGTCACTGACAGGTGGTAATCTCAACAAATCAGCTCTCAATTAACATAAGAAAAAGAGGATCATGAGGGACCAATGGTCACCGATTAGGCATTGTTTACTATATCGAGGGCGCAAGTAGCTACAAGTAGTGCAGTGGGCTTTAAAAGGTTTAGGTGCAGTGGTCTCTAAATATACACTTCAATTTTGGGGTCCTGGGAGAATTAAGAGGTGAACCAGACCAAAAAAATTGATCTGTAGTAGGTACTCATCACACACCTGGGGGGTGTTTCACAAAGATCCTAAGTTGAACTTAACTCTAAGTTGAACTTAAAAATTATGGAAAGCCATTAGCATCCTTGAAAACTTTTTGTAAAAGTTGTTATAAATGGCATAAAATGTTGATTCAAATCATTTATATTTTCTATTATCATAAGAAATTTCATGTTCTTGATGTAAAATTTATAAAAAGTCTAAAATACTTGAATTTCTGCTTTTGAATATATTTCATTTTAAGGCTCCAATGGCTGTCCATAATTTTTAAGTCCAACTTAGTGTTAGGTTCTACTTAGGATCTTTGTGAAACACCCCCCTGGACACCTGAACTTATGCAGGTTAATTAGATGCAAGGGATATCAACTAGAGCAAATGTAGTCTTCCATAACAGGCTGCAGTAAATCTTGGACATAGACCTATATAAGCCTGGCTGGTCTTGCAGCTTGATCAACCATGGGTTTGCTGAAATGTATCTGTGAATGTACATGTACTATAGTAACAATGGGTATTCTGTCAGGGTGCATCAACTTTTTTTCTTCTCCAAATTCCAATTCTGTAAAGAAATAAAGAAATGTATTGAGAAAATGATTGATCAAGAAATCAGCCATATACAGAAACAAGAACAAATTTGGCCTTAAATCCTGGTACTGTATACTGTATCCAAAATCAAGAAAATTTGTGGAACAATAAATATCAAATTGTGATAAGAGAAGGTTACAATGAGCAGATGCTTAGATTAGAATCATGAATAAAAACTGTCAAAGATTGATTGAATACAAATCTTAATGAATACAGAAAATGTTCACACCACAAACAAATTTGCACACATGATTTATAGGCAAGTTCGCGTGCAATGACTGTCATTGTATTCATGAATTATTGCACTGAGAGTTTGATAAGCATCTCAGCTGAATCAAAGGCAATGGAACACATTACTTGTAAGAGAAGGAAGGAGATCGCAATCTTGCAGCAATATTGGAAATTGTAGAGTATAGAATGATATACTGAGTGAGAGATGATTTCATTACGCATTGAGATCGGGAAAATCTTCTTGTATTCCAGCTATTAGTAAGCAACAAATCAATTAATTATTATTATTATCATTATTGATAACGACCACAACAACGACAACGACGATGATGTGATGATGATGATGGCGATTATTATTATCAAGTCCTTTGGACAAATTATCCTGGCTTAACTTTCTATCTGATTTGCTAATCTCAAGTTTCTTACATTCACCGTAAACCTTGTGGTATTATTTTAATGGTTTTGCATTTTCGTCAAAACCAGAATTTGAAGACTACCGGTACTGGTTTTCAAACTGCATGGCTTTGCGCATGCATACATGAATTCAAAATCAGTACATCTACGCTGTTACTTTCAATTTTAATTTGGTAACATGGCTTGAGTATGTCAGTCACGCACATTCGATTTTACTTGGGGGAGAGATCCATCAACAACAAAAAACAGAGACACGAACGAACGATGGCTGAAACCACATTCGGGTCCAGAGCTAATAATCATTCAGTCCCATCATAACAGAGACAATCATCTACATCATAATATATGGACAGTGCCAAGTTTAGAGAGCTCTAAAATGATGAAATAACAAAACAGGAAGAGGGAGGGAGGGAGGGAGGGAAAGAGAGAGAGAGAGAGAGAAAAAAACCTCAATGACGGACTATTTTGATGACAGCGATGGTAAATGATAAAAAATTCATTAGCTTATGTGGCTTTTCTGTATCAGAAGGTGGGCTATTGATCATTATGATTAAATGAAACAAACAAAAAGAGAAAAAAGTAAAAAGAAAGAACACCCCCGCCCCCCCCTCCCAAATAAAAAATGTCATCACTCATTATCTCCATGGCATTTCTGTCAAAGGCAGTACAAGTACAACTCTGAAGTTGATGGAAAACCCAATAAAGCTAGAAGTAACGAACATAACCAGCCTTTTGTAAAAAAACGCAGACCAAATAAACCAAAAGAAACATCGCAAAAGGTCAAAGAGAGACTAGAAACAGGTAAGATAGATGTCGGTTTTTCCAAGTGCTGTTGGTGGATGAATTTGCATATATATTAGCGCAGCGCAGATCAATTACAGCCCTGTATCACAGCAGTGCTGGGTTAATTTCGGTGCAGTGAATACGTTGGCGCGCTGGGCCAAAGCACTTCAATATCGAAGCGGCAGGGATGACGATGCCCCATTGCAAATTGTACCTCAGACGTATGTTATAGATGTTCATTCCACCTGTATGACATGTTGCCAAGTTGAAGATCACAGCTGGAGAACACACTCGACCCTTACATGTACATTGAAATATTCATCAATTTGATTGTCTCTTTATATAAATATTACAATTATCAGGTAAACTAGGTTGTATGGCACTTGCTCTGGAGACAATAACTCCATGATCAATATCTGAGATTAACAGAATTCAAACTTCAGCTTAATCCTAATCCTAAAACTTTGTTAAATCCAATTGAAACCCTAACCCTGACCCTATATATTTAATGAAATAAAAGCCAGAGCATTGCCATTTGATCCTATATATGGAAGCATCAATCTCTTTATGTTGATACTCGCCTATCCAGGAGTTTATAATCTAAAAATAGGAGTTTATAATTACAAAATCGCAGTTTTTTTAAACAACATATACACAACTATTTAGATGTGAGAAAAATACTATCAAAGACTATTTGAACGTTTGACCTATTTTTCTATGACAACCGTCATAATTCCGCATCCGCAAGTATCTGAGTCACTCCACAATTTAAGGGAGTAGAGTTTCTTATTTGATCTTCACAAGAACCACAGCCCGAGGACCCAACAAATAGAACTTTGCAAACAAGGGTTTTGAAATCATTATTCACCTGCGTCTTGCCGGCGGGGACATATTTCTTGCTTCTCTCCCGCAAGAATTGTTTTCCATATTTCAGATGGGAGATTGTGGTATTCAACGCAGCGCTACATCAAGTTTAGTTCTGTTTTTATGTTATTGGTTATTTAGAATTTTTACTTATACATGTAGATCAAGACCTGAAATTGTGAATATTTTTCTTGCTTTGATCCCATCCATGGATCTAACATATCTCACTTATAATTAATGATTCACAGAAATGCTCACCTAAGGAACTCAGCAAGCTTATTTGCCTTATATCATCAATCCTATACACACACATTCAGAGATAAACTTCAGCAGATGTTTCTACATGCATACTATATTTAGAGAACGTCTACATTAAAGCCCCTCTGCACTAGTTTGGCCAAGAGGGATTAGACCTCCCTGCATGGTCACTGACAGGTGGTTAATTATCTCATCAAATCAGCTCTCAATTAACATAAAAAAGGGGATCACGGGGGACCAAAATGGTCACCATTTAGGCATTGTTTGCTATATAGAGGGCGCAAGGAGCTACAAGGAGTAAAGTGGGGCTTTAAGTGAAATATGTCAAGTTTTCAACGCACCCTCTCTCAATATATCTGATTAATAAGTACAGAGATTACAGAAGTCAAACATCAGCAAATATTTCAAATCCAATTTAGATTAAGGCGGCTTATCCCTTCCATGTTCGATTAAGATGTCTTTCTCTCAACTACTCACAGGGTCAAACAAAGCCCTCGTTGGTGAAGGTCATACAGGGAGACCGTGACTCACGACCGACGCACAAATCTATGGATGGTACTGTCAGGCTCAATTTCTAATCTAATTCAACTCAAATTGGATAAGATAGGATCTCACTTTTCTCTCATCACACCCAATAATCCCATGTTCTTGCCGGGAGAACATCTAGCTAGCCGTAACTTTCAGCGTTGGCTGCATTCACTTTAAAAGTGATGAGAAAAATAACCTTGTTGTCGGCAACGTTCTAATTGGAGTTGGCAAGGCATCGGGCCGAAAAATCAAATTTGACTAGATCAAACGACTGAGGCAAAGTACATGTGCCTAATTTACAAGAAAGTTGGGGAAACTGGACAGGGGATAGATTAAATTAAAAATGATTGACATCTCGTAGAAGTATCAGGTTTAACAATTACTACTCTCAATATATTAAAAATAAATACTCCTATGAGTCCTATCTATGTCCAATGATTAACAGAATATATGTTATATATATCCCACAGTATATCTTGTTTCAAGTCGTATCATCTGAATTAAATATATATACTTAATTGTTTCAGCATGATTCAAGCTATCATATCTAATTCTTACTCATGGCTGAATCAAAGCAGTTGAGGGGGAAGGGTGCTGGGGGGGGGGTGCACAAGGTAGGGTCGATAAACAGTCATGCTTTGTTGCAGCTTTGACGAAGATTCGCTGTGAAGCGCAACTCTCCGTACCGTCAAACCACCAGAGTACCGGGCTATTATCTTTCCGATCCTTTCTCCTTTCCATCCTTAATTTCCTGCTCATCTACCTCAATTTTGCCAAGCAGAAGGCATTTGATCGATATCGCGATAGATAACCTGTTTAAATGCCCTTTCTAAAAGCCATTTCTAAAGGTACATGTATATGTACACGCATGTATATTGTGTGGACTGGGTAACCTACTCCTTTCGTTGTTTCTACTGTATCATGTAGGCCTTTACATCAAGAATAATGTTAAAAACATTTATACAAGTGAGAAATGGTGTTGTAATTTAATATCATATTCATATTTTATATACTCCTATCAATTGTCAAACCTCAATTTTAAATCAGCAAAGTCTTGATGGGGTGTTTCTTTAGAAAGAAATAATGCACTTTGATATTTTTCAAGGTGCTAACTTTAAAACCTGGGCATTATTTCACAAAACAGTCATAAGTACAAGTTCACCGACATCCCATTGTGTGAATGATGGAATTTTAATAATGTGATGTCAGCGAACTTGTATTTACGACGGTTTTGTGAAACGATGCCCAGATTTCAAGTGATCCCATGAGTTGTCCAGACTTGCAAGTTTATATATGAACAACAACATCAGATTTCTGCACCTCACGAATGTTCCCTTTGCTATGAAAACAGCTGTCGGTTAACAAAATTCACGAAAGTTCCGGTTACACCACAGGGAATAGAGAGGATGTTATAAGAGAGGAAAAGAAGGGGAAGAAGAGAAACACATGCCTCTTTAATATTTCATAACATACTTGATCTTCGGATGCGAATATCCTCGGGCCGCAGTATAAATTGGATAACTATTGATCAAACTGGTTAGTCTACTGACCACAAACACGTTCTGAAAATCTGGAATCCTAAGGGCATATGAGCGATAGATAAAACACCTGCAAATCGATACTTGTGAATAAAATGGAATTAAGAATCGACAATGTCATGTAATAGGGACACATACTTGTACATGTAAGACTTTTTATTTCATTTTTTCTTATTAAAGTAAGAGACTAACGTTGGGGGGTTTGATGATGAAGGCTGCGATATATATAAATCATTGATACAATATAAAGACAAAATTTCCACTGCAATTCCAAATGCTTGCTTGAGATGCTTTTGTTTTGACACAAACGGTGAAAGGGGAGAAATCTGTTATTGTTCTTTCTTCTCAGAATACAGTGTCTATATGCGTACTCATCATCTGCAAAGCAAAATGAGAATTTCATTTTCCTTTCCAGCATCATGTTTTTGTGACGGCAGAAGTAGAAATAAGAGATCGAGGAGGCAAAGAAAAAGAGATATATTTCCACTTTCCAATAACCATAAATGTATGAAATAGATATTTGTAATATGAAACAAATGTCTATACTACCATTTGGGACAATGGAAGGTTTCAACTACTTGAAGTAGTCTGCACCTTGACAATTTAACATAAGAGCTTTTTATTTTCATTTTGATAACAAAATGATCCAGATTCCCATATCCAAACCTGCAAATGTACAATTGCATTTGATAAGATTTAAGGGTACCTGAATGAAAAAAGTGTTGGTTTAACAATGCTAAGAAATAAAACATATTTTCACAAACAGCTTGAAATATGACTGAAATGATTGTATTGTACAATGTGCATCTAGAAACTACATGTAATACTTTAAGATCCTTAGTTTCTTGTTGAAACCTCATGGTTTATCATAAGGGAAATTTCTAAGTGGAAAACGTAATTCTATTACAATATTACACGATGTCAAAATATCATATTCTACTCTTCATACAATCGAAGGGTTTTGTTTACAAAGTTCAAAAGTTTAAACAAAGAAGAAATAATCTTTCCATCATTTATACACGACTTTGTTTCTTCTGACAAACGTCACTTATCATTTCATGCGACAAATTCTCATATTATTTTTCTAAGAATTATACTTGAGTCACTTAAGCACCCCTTCCTTGTTTAAGGTTTCCTTTTCAGGTATCCTTTTCATCTTTCTACAAGGCGAGGCGATCCCCCGAACTGACCATCTAACTCTCCCATCTTTCGTCACGTCTTACGTTTCCCAAATCTGTATTTTCATGCCAGAAAATCCCTTTTAGAAACCTCAGAGGGCCATTCCGTTCGGCTACAGGTCCCATTCACATGGCTAACAAGGGCTACAGGCCCCATTCACACTTAGAGATATTCTTCTATCACTGAGCTAAATAGATATCTGTTCAATTTAGATAGGGATGTATCGCCGGTGTTGACTTGCCAGCTTCAAAGTACTTATTACTCAAGGCTTCATTCAAACAGTTTAACTTCTTCCAGATTGATACAAACCATGCTACAACATCATCTCTTTAAAATAATCAAAAAGTTTAAGAAAACTACACTCGGAATGCTGGCTAGAGATAGGGAACAATATTATGTCTCCTTAAAATCATAAAGATATGAAAGCTTTTGTTTAAGTCCTGAATTATAAGCAAAACTATTCACATATCTTGATAACCTTGATGTACTCCTTGTGTAAAAGTATTTTAAAGGGGAATAATTACATATCAATGATCTATATTTTTGGTGCCCAGTTGGAACCCAAATTTCTTCACGTGAAGACAGCAGAACTATCTACATATGGCAATAATCTTAATATACTCCCTGTGTAAGTGAGATTTACAAGAAAATTATTACACATTATATTTTTTCGCTCCCCAGTCTGAACACAGATTTCTTCTTGTGAAGGGTTATTATATATATCAGTTGTGTTCACATCGAGTATGATTTAAGATCGCCTCTGCTACGCATTCAGTGAATTCTTTACCCGATGTGAACCTCTTCTTCATGCACCCGACGCACATACCATGGCATGAATTTTTGAGGATTTTGAAGACGTCATTCGATACACATCGAAAAAAGTGCAAGAGGGCAGGCTGACAAAGGATGAAATGTACTTCCCCCGTGGCAAGGGATTTTACATCGGTGGAAAAACAGGCAGAGTAAAAAGCTAGCTGGCAAACGTAACATTTAGAACGTTTGACTGCTTCTCAAAATATGGGCTGGTTTGTGGCCGGCTGGCTTTGGATTTGAAAAGAATATATATCCACATTGGTTTGATAATCCTTTGTGTAAAGCGAACAGAGAGAGATGGAAATGGATGGAGAGAGATGGAGATGGAGATGGAGGGATGGAGGGAGATGGGAGAGAGGGAGGGAGGGAGAGGTAGGGAGGGAGAGGTAGGGAGGGAGATGGAGGGAGGGAGATGGAGGGAGGGAGATAGAGGGAGGGAGATGGAGGGAGAGAAATGGAGATGGAGATGGAGAGAGGGAGGGATGGAGAGCAAAAGAGAGAGAGAGAGAGAGAGAGAGAGAGAGAGAGAGAGAGGGGAGGGATGGAGAACGAAAGAGAGAGAGAGAAAAAGAGAGACAATGAAAAAAAATACACGGGGCTCGGGCAAATTAGCCCCCAAAATGCCCAAAAGAGCCCCAAAAGTCATAAAAGAGCCCCCCAAATTTGCATAGAGTTCAAGGCAAAACAAATTAAAGAGTGTTATTTTCATGCAAGCAAGCTTGAAAAGTAGCCCCCGAAGTATTTTTTCCCTGAAGAGAGAGAGAGAGGGAGGGACCTATAAATGTTACCTTTAAATAAAGCTAAAGAATGTCTCTCATCTCTAGTCCTCTCCACAAAGCCAAATACAAGAACAAAGAGACAACCAGAGGCTGAATTTCGATGCCATCCTCTCTCTCAAGACGAATCTTTTCATCATCTTCTCCATTCTTGTTTTTCCTCTCTGCAGCTCTTTCATGCCCTAGATGCGAGTCCTCCATATTGTGACACCGATCAATATATGTACAGCGACCCTCCCGGAATAGCTTGTAATGATTTCCCTTACAGAATTTTATCGGCATGCATGTACCCTTCAATACTGAAGAACACTTTTGTCTGGTGGTAGTGAGAAAAAGAATAAAAGGGGGCTGATCGATCGAGGAGGATTTGATCCGAAAAATCTAAAGAAGTGCCCTGGTAAAATGAGTGAGGAGCCCCTAAATTATTCTTTTTATTGTTAATCATCTGCATATTCTTACTGGAGAATACTTTGTCTAGCTGTGAGAAAGTTATAGCAAGGACTTAAGAAGATGATATGACCCTGAAAATCTAAATAATGTTAGAGTAAAATGGCAGTGATACCCCTAAATTTGTTTATCTTCAATATGTATTTACACATGACACCACAAAACATGATAGCCAAGTTCAGGCTCATTTTTAAGTAGCCCTTACGTATTTTTTAAAAACTTCTACGGTATTCCCACAATTTCCCAATCACTAAGAATAGGTTTCATCCCAATTCGCTTAAGGGGCAATCTCTGTTCAAGTTGGATATCATTCTATCGTTAACCAAGAATCTGTAATTGTAGAGCACAACAAAAACTTCTCATTTTTTGAAAATAGTACACATATTTTAACAATTCCAAAGCTGTGTATTATCCCTGAACGAAATTCAAAATATTGATTTCTATCTGACAGCCAGTTCCAACCTATCTGATTGATCTCAAGTATGTTATTCTAGAAGTTCTAATCAAAGATCTTGAATAACTGTTATCTGATCATCGCAGTTTTTCTTTCTTGTATAAAGTGCGAATCTATTAAGCAAAACAACACCCTGAACATTATAAAGCGGAATGATGTACATGTAATCTGTGCATCAATAAACAAGTACTACAGATTCGATAAGATATCATTTCAGTGAAGAATCTCCTCCCGACAGCAGGTGATGACACCGCAGCTGACCGCTCGTCGCCATGGCGACCCATCCCTCTAAGAGGAGGGCTCCGCAATACATCCAGCAGTTGCCTGTCTTGCTTGCTCTCGTTGAATTATTTCTCGTCAAGTGCGCCCATTTTCTCCCTCTTGAGGTTGTCCATGATAGTTTAGCGCGAAGAGAGAGAGAGCCGAGCTAGTACGCGACTATGACGCACGCACTGCGCGGTGCAGCGAGTGGGATGAGGGGTTTAATGCACTGCATGAGCTCTAGTTTTAGGAGTGGAGGAGAGAAAAAAGACAGAAGAGGGAAATGGAAAGAAGAAACAGATAGTAAAAGAGAGAAAGAGAGAGAGATGGAGAAAAATTAGAGCATCACAGGGAGGAAAAGAAAGAGCAAACAAAGAGAGAGTCAGAGAGAGAGAGAGTAAGAGAGAGAGTAAGAGAGAGAGTAAGAGAGAGAGAGAGAGAGAGAGAGAGAGAGAGAGTAAGAGAGAGAGGGTAAGAGAGAGGAGAGAGAATGGCAGGGAGTTGGTAAAATTGATGGGTGAGAGCGAGAGAGAGAGAGAGAGAGAGAGGAGAGAGAGAGATAGGAAGATGCAGCAGAGAGAAGGGGGAGATGATTTCACCTGCTTTCAAATAAATAAGCTCTTTTTGTAGTTGTAAATCTGAAGTTGTATGTGTGGTGTTT